>VMDO01017561.1:0-16231 GCA_007922755.1 Pedetes capensis | reverse complement strand
TCATACTCACTAGGGTGGCTAAAATTATATTACTGACAAAACCAAGTGTTGGTAAGGATGTGGAGCAGTGAAATATCCTCTGCTGTTAGGAGAATAAATCCGTACAAATATTTTGGGAAATAGCAACTTTTTACCCACTAAATCATAAGCTTTCCATAAATCATGATGACTTTACTTCTAGCTATAAGCTCAAGAGTAAAGAAAACATGTTTACAAAATCATATACCCAAATGTGTTAATAACAAGTTTATTCATGTTGTTGTTTTTAGGTGCCCTCGAGTTGAGTCCGACTCATAGCGACCCTATGTAGAGCAGATGGAAACACTTCCTGATTCTGTGCCAGGCACATGATGGATCTTATTTATGTTTAAGCCCATTGTTGCAGACACTGTGTCAATCTATCTGGTGGGGGTTTTTCCTCTTTTGCGTTGACCTGACACTCTCTCAAACATGATGTCTCTCTCTAGGGATTGATTTCTCCTGACTACATGTCCAAAATATGTAAGACGCAGTCTGGCCATTCTTGCTTCCAAGGAGGACTCTGGTTGCACTTCTTCTAGGACAGATTTGTTGGTTCTTTGGGCAGTCCATGGTATGTTCAATAGATGTCTCCAACACCACAATTCAAAAGCATCAATTCTTTTTCTGTCTCCCTTGTTCAGTGTCCAGCTTTCACAAACATATGATGCAACAGAAAATACCATGGCATGAGTCAGACACACATACCTCTTCAATGAGACATCTTTGCTTTTCAATACTCTAAAGAGGTCTTTTGCCACAGCTTTTCCTAAAGCAATGCGTCTTTGGATTTCTTGACTGCTGCTTCCACGGGTGTTGATTATAGAGCCAAGCCAAGCAAAATCTTGGACAACCTCAATCTTTTCTCCATTTTGTGAAGTTGCGTACTGATCATAAGGATTTTTGTTTTGTTGATGTTTAGTCATAACCCATATTGAAGATCTCTGATCTTCATCAGTAAATGTTTTAAATCTTCTTCACTTTCAGCAAGCAGAGTGGTGTCATCTGCATAACGCAGGTTGTTAACAAGTCTTCCTCCAATCCTGATTCCATGTTCTTCCTCATAAAGTGCAGCTTCTTGGATTATTTGCTCAGCGTATAAATTGAAGAGATAGGGTGAGAGTATAAGCCCTGATGCACACCTTTCTCAACCTTAAACCACGCAGTGTTTCCTTGTTCTATTCAAACAATTGCCTCCTGGGTCATGTACAGATTTCTCATGAGTACAATTAGGTGTTCTGGTATTCCCATTTTCCGAAGTGTTATCCATAATTTATTATGATCCACACAGTCAAATGCCTTTGCGTAGTCAATAAAACATAGATAGACATCTTTATGATATTCTCTGCTTTCAGCTAATATCCACCTGACATCAGCAATGATATCCCTGGTTCCCCATCCTCTTCTAAATCCTGCTTGATTTTAGGTAATTCCCAGTCTATATACTGCTGCACTGGCTTCTGAATGATCTTTATTAGAATTTTGCTTGTGTGTGATATTAATTATATTGTCCGATAGTTTGCACATTCAGTTGGATCCCCTTTTTTGGGAATAGGCACAAATATGGATCTCTTCCAGTCAGTTGGTCAAGTACCTATTTTCTGAACCTGTTGGCACAAACATGTTAACACCTCCAGTGCTGCATCTGTTTGTTGAAACATCTCTATTGGTATCCCACCAATTCCTGGAGCCTTGTGTTTCCCCAGTTCTTTCAGGGCAGCTTCCACTTCATCCTTCAACACCATTGGTTCCTCTTCATATGCAACCTCTTGGAATGGTTGGTCATCTACCAATTCTTTCTTGTATAATGACTCTGTGTATTCTTTCCATCCTCTTTTGATGTTTCCTGCATCATTTAATATTTTCCCTGTAGAATCTTTCACTATTGCCACTCAAGGCTTGAATTTTTTCTTCACTTCCCTAAGCTTGAGAAACACAGAGCGTGTTCTTCCCTTTTTCGTTTTCTGCCTCCAGCTCTTTGCACATGTCATTATAATATTTGTTTTTGTCTTCTTGAGCTGCCTTCTGAAATCTTCTGTTTAGTTCCTTAACTTCCTCATGTCTTCCTTTTACTTTAGCTGCTCAACATTCAAGGGCAAGTTCTAGTGTCTCTTTTGACATGCAATTTGGTCTTTTGTTTTTTTCTTGTCTTTTTAATAACTTTTTTATTCTTTCTTGAATGATATCTTTTATGTCATGCCACAACCTGTCTGGTCTCCTATCACTTGTATCTAATGCATTAAATCTATTCTTGAGGTGGTCTCTGAACTCAGGTGGGATATGCTCAAGGTCATACCTTGGTTCTCAAAAACTTGTTCTAATTTTCTTCAGCTTCAGTTTGAACTTGCATATGAGAAGTTGATGGTCTGATCCACAATCAGCACCTGGTCTTGTTTTGACATTTTGTATAGAGTTTTTCCATCGTCTCTTTGCACATATGTAATCAATTTGATTTCTGTGTTCCATCTGGTGAAGTCCATGTGTATAGTCTCCGTTTATGGTGTTGAAAAAAATGTATTTGCACCGAAAAGGTCATTGGTCTGACAAAATTCTATCATGCAATCCCCCGCATCATTTCTGTCACCAAGACCATATTTTCCAACTACTGAACCTTCTTCTTTGTCTCCAACCTTTGCATTCCAGTCACCAATAATTATCATTACATCCTGATTTCATGTTTGATCTATTTCAGATTGCAGAAGCTGGTAGAAATCTTCCCTTTCTTCATTTGTGGCCTTAGTGGTGGCTGAATAAATTTGAATAATACTCATATTAACTGGCCTTCCTTGTAGACATATGGGTATTATTCTATCACTGACAGCATTGTATTTCAGGACAGATCTTGAGATGTCTTTTTTGATGATGAATGCAACCCATTTCTCTTTAGTTTGTCATTCCCGGCATAGTAGATCATATGATTATCTGACTCGAAGTGGCCCATGCCAGTCCATTATAGCTCACTGATGCCTAGGATATCAATGTTTATGTGCTCTGTTTCTCTTTTAATGATTTCTAATTTTCCTAGATTCATACTATGTACATTCCATGTTCCAATTATTAATGGATGTTTACAGTTGTTTCTCCTCATTTTGAGTTGTGCCACATCAGCAAGTAGAGGTCCCTGGGGCTTTACTTCATTTCCGTCATCACTGTAGACTCTACTTTGAGGAGGTAACTCTTCCCCAGTAGTCTTTTGAGTGCCTTCCAACCTAGGGGCCTCATTTTCTGGCACTATATCTGACAGTGTTTCTTTGCTATCCATAGGGTTTTCAATGGCTTGTTGCTTCGGGTGCGGTTTTCTGGTGCCTACTCCCTAGTCTGTCTTAGTCTGGAAGCTCAGCTGAAACCTGTCTACCTTCAGTGACCCTGCTGGTATTTGAGACACCAGTGGCATAGCTTTCAGCCTCATCACAATACACAAGCCCCCACAGTGCAGCAAACTGACAGATGGTAAGTTTATTCATAGTAGTCCCAAAAAAGTAAAACTAGAAACAAATCCAAGCTATCAAGGGATAAATGCATAAACTCTTGTTTTTCATGCCATCAAGTACTACTCAGCAATAAAAGGAAACAAATTCATGTAACAAAACAAATATATTTTTAAGGCATGGCCCTGAGTGGGAAAAAAAAACAGATAAGAAGGACTATAGAACATATGACTCCAGTTATGTGAGGTTCTAGAAAAGGCAAAACAAATGTATGATATAAATGACATCAGTGGTTGCCTAGGATTGAAGATGAGATTTACTTCAAGGGAACACAAGGGAATTTTATGAACTGTTCTGCATTTTTACTGGGGAAATCATAAATAATATTGTCTATTGGAAATGTTTTCCATCTTCATGGAGGGTATATATTTGTCATGTTGTTGTTGTTAGATGCCATGGAGTCCAGTCTGATTCATAGTGACCCTATGTACAACAGATGAAACACTCCCCAACACTGTGCCATGCCCAGCAGATGAAACACTCCCCAACACTGTGCTATGCCCAGCACTATGTCAGTTCTTCTCTGCTATTCATAGGGTTTTCAATGGCTGATTGTTTCAGGATTATTTCAGGAGTGGGTAAACAGGACACACTCCCATTTCAGTGTGTATATTTGTCAAAATTCAGCAAAATATGCACTTAAATGTTTACAAGGTATTTTATTTTACATGAATTGTACTGTATATAAATTTTGTAAATATTAAGGTTTTGTTTTTCCTTGATGCTATGCCTAAATTCTAGAAT
The DNA here is from genome assembly GCA_007922755.1 of Pedetes capensis. Classification (NCBI taxonomy): domain Eukaryota; kingdom Metazoa; phylum Chordata; class Mammalia; order Rodentia; family Pedetidae; genus Pedetes; species Pedetes capensis. The sequence continues at coordinate 11,981 of VMDO01017561.1, read as the reverse complement.
CCTTTTATATGTATTGCTAAGGCATGGAGAAACAATTGCTTTCATCCAATGAGATGTTCTTATTCCTGCTATCTTCAGTTGATCTTGCTCTCATAGACCATTGCTGCAATGACCTTTTCTTTTTTCTGTTTTTCTTAGCTTTTTTATTTTGAGACAGGGTCTTGCTAAGTATCACAGGCTGCTACTGGACTTAAACTTGTGATCCTCCTTTCTCAGCCTCCCATGTCTCTGGGATTACTGGTGAGTGTCACCATGCCCAGCTGCATTGTTCTTTATTTTTAATTGCAAAATATCTCATACCTTAGTCCCATTTGTTAGCTGCTCCCTCCCTCTTCCCTCTAATTGGGCTACCTATAAACTCTACCATCTCTAAGATAATCTTCAGTCATAGTGAAGTTATCTCACTGTTCTCACATAACGTGAAGGGTCTGGTGAATTGTGTGAGGCTTTTTTGAGTCCATGTTCCTAAACTTTATTGCAAATCAAATCCTTGCAGTGGCTAGATGGGTAAGTAGACACTTAAGTTAGGTGGCTCATGGGGACTGTGACGACCTGCAGGATGATTTGTCCTATAGGAAAGGGGTGACATTATCTAACTCTCATGGATTGCTTCTGTGTGTAAACGTCACCCAGTGTTAACAGATCTTTTGAGTTTATAAGAACTCATAACTATTGCTTTATGTGAAATTTCCCAACAGTGAGCCAGATCTAGTATTTGGGCAGCTCTATTGGCTTCCTCTTGCTGCTCTAAGGAATTATCACAAAATTGGGCTGATCTTTAGCTCAGTTGGTAGAGCCCTGCTCTACATTCTCTGAGGACCCAGGTTTGATCCCCAGCACCACAAAAAATGGGAGAAGGATGTGGCAATCCTCTTCCAGAGCAATACAGAAACAATTAGCCATTGAAAACCCTATGAAGGTTGCTATCAGGTGTACCCAACTGGAGGGCACCTAAAAACAGCAATTGGTTTAAAAGAGCACAAATTCATAATCTTACAACTCAGTGGATTGGAAGTCTGACATGGATCTCTCTGGGCTAAAATCAATGAGTTGGCAGACTGTTTATTTTTGAAGACTCAGGGGGATTGGGTTTTCTGGCTTTTTTCCAATTGTAGAGGCCACCCACTTTCCTATCCTCATGGCTACTTCTACTATCTTCAAAGCCAACCATATTGCATCTCTCTGGTCCTTTATCTGTTGCTGCATTTCTCTCTGACCACAGCTGGAAAGGTCTCTTCACTTTTGAGTATTGTGTGATTAGGTCAGTCCCATATTACTGATCCAGGATAATTTTCCCATCTCAAGGCCATTAACTTTAATCACATCTGGAAATTCTTTTTGCCATTGTATTGTTAGGTGCTGTCCAGTTAAGTCCGACTCAAAGAGACCCTTATAAGGTTTTCAGTAGTTGATATTTTACAAGATTGCTTCAGGAGTGGATTGCCACATCCTTCTTCTGTTTTTTTTTTTTTTTTTTTGTGTGTGTGTGTGTGTGTGTGGTACTGAAGATTGAACCAGAGTCCTCAGAAAGTGCAGCACAGCATTCTACTAACTGAGCTAAACCCCAGCCCTTCTCTTTGCCATAAGTGGAACATATTCATAAGTTCTGGGTATTAAACTGTGCACATCTTGGGAAGATCATTATCCAGTCTACCACAGCTGCCAATTGTGACCTTCAACCTAGATCTCCTATAGATTCATCTCGATTCTGAGATTTTTCTTTTTCTTTTTTTTTTTTAATTCCCTAGGAAAAGGCTCCTCCCTCCCCCCATGTCTGTCAGCTTGTCATGCTATAGGGGCTGGCATGTTTCCATGATGCCAAAAGCTATGCATCAGTATCTCAGATTACAGTAGGGCCACTCATGGTCAACAGATTTCATCTGAGCTTCCAGACTAAAAGAGGCTATGGAGAAGGACCCGGCATCCTACTCCTGAAACAACTAGCCATTGAAAATTCTATGAATAGCAGAGAAGCACTATCAAATATAGTGCTGGAAAATGAGCCCCCTAGGCCAAAAGGTTTTCAAGAAATAACTGGAAAGCCGGGTGTGGTGGTGCACACCTGTAATCCCAGCAGCTCAGGAGGTGGAGGCAGAAGGATCCCAAGTTCGAGACCAGAGGCATTTTGTGTAACTTAGCGAGACCCTGTCTGAAAAAGTAAAAAAATGGGCTGAGGGTGCAGTTCAATGGTCCAGCACTTGCAGAGCATGCAAATGCAAGGCCCTGGGTTAAACCCCCTGTACTGCAAAATAAATAAATAAATAAATAAATAAAAAGAAATAATTGGGGAAGAGTTGCCTCCTCCAAGTAGTAATGATGAAATGAAGTAAAGCCACTAGGATCTCCTTTTCCTGATTTGGCATGACTTAAAATGAGAAGAAAGATAGTGACTGCAACAATGGGCTCAAACATGAAAAGATGATATGCATGGCATAGTGTTGGGTAGTGTTTTGTTCTGTTGTACACGGGGCAGCTGTCAGTCAGATCCCACTTGATGGCATATAACAAAAAGGAAAAGGCTATGGACTCCTGCTTTCTCTTCTTCCAGGCCTGCCAAGATGCCATCACTACTGTCCAAGTCAGGGTTTGTAGAAACACTTCAAAGGCTCAGGATTCCTCCAGTCCCTCTCAGGGACCTTGCAGGTGGAAGCCCTTGCTTCTTTGTTGGCTCCAGAACCAGGAGATCAGGTCTGGAGAACAGTGGAGAATCTTTCTTTGGATTCATCCAAGAACCTTAAGTCCTTGGTGATGACAGGGCTAGGTTTTGGAAGTCACAAGTTTATTTTGCCCTGAGGATGATAGTCTATAGGACACTGTTTGGCCACTCCAATAAAAGGAAGGTCATCCAGTCACAAGAAATACTGAGGGGAGAGTTTAGTTAAAATTCTATTACTTTGGAAATGATTTTATCTTATCTCATTTTTCTTTAAGAGATTTGCATATGTCCCCAATAATAGGCAGAACACATTTAACTATCAAACATGAAGGAAAGAAGAACAGGTGACAAACGTATACTTTAAAGTTCTTTCTCTTTTAAGCATAAAAGCTGAAGTTTGCATCCAGATTTTGGTCCTGCCTTGAATAACATCCAAATTTCTCTTCTCCCTTGAATAACATACTGTTTTTTTCAGCACTTGGAGGTTGAACTCAGGGCCTTGCACATACTTTTGCAAGTGCTCTACCACTGGGCTTCACTCTCAGCCTATTTTTACTTACTTTTTTTTTTTTATCTTGAATCAGGGTCTCACTAAGTTTTGCAGTGTGCCTCTTGCCTCAAACTCATGATCCTCCTGGCTCTGCCTCCCAAGTCACTATGATTACAGGTGTGTGCCACCACACCTACCTTGAATAACATACTTAATGATCAAGTCAATAATAAGGCATGAGATTTGTCTTCTGTAACTTTTATTATTCTAATTTTAAAGACCTTGTACATTAATAAATTCATTATCCTAACTCCTTGGAAAATTATGACTTTAAATAAATTAATGAATTATTTTTCTATTTTCTTTTAAAATTTGAATATCTACTTGTATTATTTTCAATTTCCAATCTCCTGAAGGTCCCTCTTACTAACACCAGGTTTTAGGATGGTTAATGTTTAGAAAACAAGAACCATTTTATTTCAAATGCAATTACTAATGAGTATATGAAAAAGTATTCAATCTCAGTAATAATTAAAAGATGCCAATTAGAAAGAGAGATACTTTTTACTTGTTGGATAAAGTTTTTAAAAGGTATTTAAATCACAATTACCAATTATGTATATCCATTATATTACAATGAGTATTAGAAAAGTCTTAAATGTATGTTTTGTTTATAGTGTCAAGTAGACTTCAAAACATGTAGCAGCTCAAATACAGCTCATTTCTTGGGCATGTTACCATGTTGGGTCCATGAACACATAGGTAGAGACCTTCTCTACACAAGTGCTCTAGCCCTAAGCTAATAGAAGCTCTACCATCTATAAATATGTGGCTAGGAGTTCATGTCATTCCAAAGAAATAAAAACAGAAAAGTTCAGAGCAGTATTCCTTAGGAAATTTTACACAGTTAATTAGTGCACTGACAACCGTGGGTTCAGCCTCTGTCTCATGGTCACATTCAACTGCAAGGGAAGCAGGGAGACATAGTTGGCTGTGTCCAGGAGGAAGAGGAGAAGCTGGGTTTGGGTGAGCAAACCCATTTCTCAGCAACAGTATGTATAATGATTGATTCAGCGTGTCTGCATTTTTCCTAGCAAAATGTCAGTTTTGTGTTCAAAGATTGAGCTACAAAGTTGTTTATAGTGGTGAGCAAATGAAGATTATCTGAACACTCAACAATAAATAATGCACTATTAAAACATTAAAATAGGGGCTGAAGATTTAGCTCAGTGGTAGAGCACTTGCCTAGCAGACACAAAGCCCAGGGTTCAATCTCCAGTACCAAAAAGACAAAAAAAAAAAAAAAAAAAAAAAAAAAAAAAAAAAAAAAAAAAAAAAAAAAAAAAAAAAAAAAAAAAAAAAAAAAAAAAAAAAAAAAAGAAAGAAAGAAAGAAAAGAAAAAAGAAAAAACATTAAAATGTTTATAATGTATATATAACTAATGTATTACTAAAACATATATGAGAGAGAATGTAATATTTTATAAGAGCATAACCCAAGCAAAACAATACTATAAATGAATATTTAACTATTAATATGGAGTAATATGTGTGATATGTTGTTAATTTAAAAACAGACTACAAACAGTATGTAGAGTTTGAACCAATTTTTATAACAACATGGGGGAAATAGTCCTGGAATGATATTGATCATGGTTATCATACTAATTACTTGTAATTTGAGGGATCACATGCTTTTTCATTTTCTTTGCACATTTTTCCCTTTTTTCTTTTGTTTAATGTCTCTAAAACTACCTTATCTTTACTTTTTGACCTGTTAGTTAAAAGTTAAAATCTGGTTTACTGAAAAAAATATCAAGGCACGTCTTGTAACACAAAAAATAAATCTTTTTCAATGAGTTATTTTCATCATTATTTTTATTTCTTTTGCATGAATACATGGATAACTTAAACAGAAAATTGCATAAATATTCCATGTCACTCTGTATTAGAGGCTACCTGGAGCTATGTAGGTATCAATTCTAGATTGTAAGGATTGCATCCCCACCATTTTCTTCCAATAGAGTGAAGTAAGGCCATTAAAACTTGTTCTTTTGATTTGGATTAACATTCTTATCTCATTAAAAAGAAGGATGTGTCTAATGTAAACAGTTGAAATGATTAGAAATGTCTTGTTTTTCAGTGCAAAATGATGCAACATAGTATGCCAAGAAATGAGGCTACCTGGGAATGTCATTTATCATGAAAGAACAAGAGGCCTTACTGTGAACTTCTGCTTGCTCTTGCAACCTTTCTTAAATCTAGAGCATAACTAATTTCATAGTAAATTCTCTATTGAATGTTTGCTGGCTCATTATTAAAGTGTATCAGCATTTCATTTTTACTATCAGCAAAGGTGGCTTGCCAGGAAATCTTATTTGGTATATAAGACAGTCTTTATTTAATGTTCTTAATTCTTCTTTAGAGAAATTCCTGTAGAGAACATAAGGGTCCAACTCATAGCAGGTCCAACTCATAGTGACCCTATATAAAATAGAGCAAAACACTTCCCAGCCCTGTGCTATTCACACAATCTTTTTTATATTTAAGACCATTGTTGCAGTCACTATGTAATTCCATCTAGTTGAGGGTCTTCTTTTTATTCATTGACCCACCAAACACTCTCCAAAATGTGATGTCCTTCTCCAGTGATTGGTCCTTCCCAATATATTGTCCAAAATATGTAAGACACAGTCTATGTAGACTACCTATCCTTTGCTTCCAAGGAGCACTCTGGTTGTACTTCTTCTAGGATGGATCTGTTGATTCTTTTGGCAGTCCATGGTATATTCAATATCAATCTCCAGCATCAAACTTAAAAGCATCAATTCTTCTCCTGTCTCCGTCATTCATAGTCCAGCTTTCATAAGTATATGATACAAGTGAAAATACCATGGCATGAGTCAGGCACACCTTCATTTTCAATGTGACATCTTTATTTTCCAACACTTTAAAGAGGTCTTTTGTAACAGCTTTTCTCAGTGCAATACATCTTTTGATTTCTTACCTGCTGATTCTGTGGGTGTTGATTGCAGAACCAAATAAAGCAAAATCTAGGACAACCTCAATCTTTTCTCCAATTACCATGAAGTTGCTTACTGATCCATGGTGGACAAGTTTCAGCTGAGCTTACAGACTAAGACAGACAAGGAAGAAGGACCTGGCAGCCCACTCCCAAAACAATTAGCCATTGAAAACCCTATGAATAGTAGAGAAACCAAAATCTCAAATATCTAGGGTCCTTTTGCCTTCACCTCCTGAGTAGCTAGGACTGTAGGACATGTCATTGTGTCCAGCTATTAAAGTTAATAGAATCTTGATGACTATTTAAGTTATTGTGTATTGTGTGTGTATGTGTGTGTGTGTGTGTGTGTGTGTGTGTCTGTGTGTCTGTGACTTATTTGGGAGAAGGATCTGGTAGCCCATACTTGAAACAATAAGCTGTGGAAAACCCTATGAGTAGCAGAGAAGCACAGACAATTGTGCCAAGCATGGCACAGTGTCAGGTAGTGTTCTGTTCTGTAGTAGGTAGGGTCTCTATGAGTCAGAACTGACCTGAAGGCACCTGACAGCAATATATATGATTTAAAACACTAGAAACTTAAAAAGCATAACCATAAGATAGCAATAGGCATAATAGCTTAAATAGTCATCAAGAATCTATTAACTCTAATAGCTGGACACAATGTCATGTTCCTACAGTCCCAGCTACTCAGAAGGCTGAAGCAGAAGGAGCCCAGGCATTTGAGGCTGGTCTAGGAAACATAGTCGACGTGTCTCTCATTTAGAAAGGAAAGTCTATTAACATTAAATCATTATCCTATCTGCAAAGAACAATTTTCTGGTGGGCTATAAATACTAATAAGAAGAGACTTTGGGGAGATGCTATTTTATTGGCCTTCCAGTTCCACGAAAGCTACTTCCTAAGGGACTGAGTTGTGCTGAAATCTGTAGTTTGTTTGTTTTGTTAAGCTGTGCACTTTTGTGGGTGCTGTGTTGCTCTAGATTCTTGAAGCAGGAGAACCATTTCTAATCAGTGGAGACTCTGTTTGGTATCTATGCTATCCTGGTTGTTATTTAAGTCTGAAATACAACATACCTTATTAAGTTTCTTTTGAAGTTAGAATTAAAAGATTTTTCAATACAGTGTTGAGGATCAGGAATAGCATGAATAAAATTGATTTAGCCAAGGTGTTTGTCCATCCATCCATCCATCCATCCATTCAACATATATGTGCTGGTTTCCTATTATTTTCCAGAGTCTATACTAAGCTCCAGAAATGCAAGGAATTTATGATCTGGTATTGGTATCATTTGAAAAATTATAGTTCAACAGAGAATGGAAATACAGAAAGGGCATGCTTATGAGAAACTATTATGATCTCAGCTCTACCACTTCTAGGTGTTAGAGATCTATGTGTCAGGAAAAGGGATGATCTAACTGGATTCTGAGATTTCTGGAGCACAGTTTGTAAGAAAACTCCAAAGTTTAAACATTCCCTGAACCAATGGCCCTGGTGCCTCCTCAGTCCTCTACTTCTAACATCCTCACCTCTGTTTTATTGAGCTTTAAAGTCTGCCAGTAAGATTTCATGTGAGCCCTTAGCTCATCCAGGCAGTAAGCTCTCTGACTACACCATCAGAATAAATGGAAGAAAATGTAGTACAGGTATCATTATAGTTCTGATAATGTTCCAATTTGCATTAAGAAACCATAAATGTTTTTAATTGAAATTGGGAAGTTTCTTGTGCTTGGACTGATTTCCAAAGAAATTTGGTGGAGGCTTCTTACTGAGTCAGTAGAACAAGAAAGATTGATCTTGTTTAAAAGGAAGCATTGAAATAAAAACTATGAGCTGACATAAGTCATGTATTTCTGGGGCATTTCTTAGATGTACATTATGCTATAAAATTGAATTTAACTAAATCTTTTAAAAGTGACTTCCAAAAATGCTATTCTTTCTTGTGTAAAATAGAAAGTACCCACTTTTTTTCTACCTTATACATGAATGTAACAAGCAACACAAAATGTTAAAATATTCTGGTTAAAATGCACAATGTCACAGGTTCAGCTCATTGCTATTATATCGGAGCAGCATGATACCTAAGAACAATGGCACCGGGATGAACTCATCCAGGCCCAGTTTGCTTTATTGGAGCAAAGCACCTTTCTTAGTATTAATTTACCTGATTGACAGCAATACTGGCAGTGGGAAGAAGTATATGGGTATTATTAATGACAAGCAGTGGAAGCTTTTCATTATTTTTTTCTTATAAGAAGCATTACATCTTTCAAACTCATATGGTAGGAGGATCTTTACTTACTAAGAAGAGATCTGTAGTACTCAAAATGGAAATCTAGTATTCACCAGTATGCTGGTATGCAGAGATGCAGAGGCAGTTTTACAACTTTTCTTATGCTGGGTGGCTGGTAGTTTATTAACTGACAAAGATGAAAGACCACTGTGGGGACCTTTTCTTTCTTTTTTATTTTTTTCTCCTTCCCCATTCACTTATTTTCAGCTACTCAGCCACAGTTCTTAGTGTTGGTGGTGCTAGGCCTGTATTAAACATTGCACTCAATATGATGCTTGGAAAATGAGATTGCTGTTAGAAACTAGACAGAAGTGATGTGCTTAAGTTCTAGAAGATTACATTAATGTTACCATAAATGGCAAATCAAATTGTCATTGTCTTAGAGGATTAGAGAGGGAAAAAATCTATTTATGCCAGACACATCATAAAATTAAGTTACTTCACATAAAATGTGAATTACTTGAGTCCCAAGAGAAAACCATTAAATATAGGCATATACAAAGACAGTTTTGACTATAACAGAAATGAAATAAACTGAGGATCTGATTGGACCATTACACAAGGGCACAGTTGCTGAATAGATCTTCTGTCATGGAGGGGCAGCCCAACTCAGAGAAACCAAGGGCATTTTGCTACAGAAAATTGGCTGATGAAGGGAGAGAATGGGGGGAGGTGAGAGAGAAGGTTCCACTAACACCTTTGTCAAGTGCTGTTTCCCATCCTCTAAGTCCAATTCTGATTACTTCTGCCATTTTAGAAAACCTGAAGCCTGAACATTTGACAAGGAAATAGACTAAAAAATTGAACCACGTGTAAACTATTTATAGCTTTGCTAGGCCAGAGAAATAGGATGGGAAACAAAAAGCAGCAGCAGCAAATTCAAAATTGGCTATAAATCTCAAAGAGGAAGTATAAGACTCACATTGAGCATGGTATGCCAGGATCAGCTTTAGCGCTGAGAGGTATTTTATACATATAAAAAAAGGAGAATATGTTTCATTAATTCTCTCAGCTCGGAAAAGGAAAAATTGCAGCAGAGAATTGACACTCATGGAAAAGGCTTGTTACTGGGACAAAGTATTGTTTATATTTTCTGCTTTCTTACTGCAAGTGCTTAAACTATTAGCAGTTTTGCTGAAGTAAAGGGGGTTATGCGCCAAACATACAAGTGGGCGCTACAGCTTGCAAGACTCAAAGGCCAGCTCTTTCTTTAGCCCCAGGCAGGTCCTTTAGGTTTTGTGGCTCAATTTAATCTTTCTGCATGTTCAGGGGAAAACTATACAGTAGTCCGCAACAGAATTGCTAGTAGCCTGGGGATACTCATGCCATCTTTAGGGGTCATCTGATATCAGGGGACAAAGTAAGTGACTGTACACCAGCAAGTGTTCAGGCAATACTTTAGGTGCTAGTCTCAGCCCTGCAGGCAGTATCTTATTGGCCCTGGGCACTTTCCACTCCATATTCTTGAATGTTTACATAGGCAAGAGTGAAAATGGTCTAATAGTACCCTATAAGTTATTGTCAAATATTGCTAGTTCTTCTCCTATGTAACTACGCTGGATATTCAGTTGAGCTAGTTACATTTTATTTATATTTTTATTCACTGAAACATTTTGAGAACAATCCTGATGGAGGGTATTGTGTTTGATAAGGTGATATAATTCTTAAAAACAAAGCATTCCAAGTTTCTTTTTAAAATTTACTTATGCATGTTAGTGGGGTACAGAATAATAAGTCATTTGACATATTCATTATGAAACTATTAAATCAGTTTTGTTTACACATCCATCACCTTATATATTTTACAGAACAGGATGAACAAAAGAAGAAAATGAAAAAAGTAGGAAATTTAATTAATATGTAATGGTAGTTGTATGCAACCATAGGCTATACTCTGACTTTTTCTTCCCTTTTTGTTCCTTTTTTAATATATTCATACAGTTGCATCTTCTGCTTTGTGTTCTTCCTGTCCCTCTTTATCCCTCTAAATTCTTTCCCTGCTCTTTCCCCTTTTTCCCAACATCTGCTCCCACACACTGATCCACTCTTTCCTCCTATTGGGTATTTTCCATTCTTAAGTATGATTATTCATTTTTATGTATCTATATATATATGTACATTTTTCCCCTTTAAGTTAGACTTAACTCCCACATTTGAGTGACAACGTTCAGTATTTCTTTTTTTGAGTCTGAGTTAAATCATTTAAAATGATGTTCTCCGATTCCATCCATTTTGTTGAAAATGATACAGTTTCATTGTTCTTTACTGCTGAATAATATTCCACAATTTTTAAATCCAATCCTCTGTTGATGGACAACTTGGTTGGTTCAATAAGCTTGCACTTGTGAAGAGTGCGGCACTAAATATGGAAGTGCAGGTGTCCCTGTAGTAGGATGACTTCTTTTCCTTTGGGTAATTCCTACAAGTATCAACCCTAATTTTGAAGGGAGGAGGCAATCCAATGGAGGAAGCAGTTGCATCAATAAACATTACCATGTAATGGGATCAGAATTCTTAAGGTTCATATGAAGTTCTTTCAGGCTAAAAAGAAGGGAGTAACAGACTGGATCAGGAAGTTTGAGAAAGCTGCATAGAGGAATTGACTTTTGAACTGGGTCTTAAAGAATGAGGTGGAATTCACTAAATAGTTCTGTGAAAGATGAGTTCTTAGAGGAGGTTAAAAGTAGAGCAGAGGCCCAGAGAAATGGAAAACATGTTGTTTTTAGAGTAATGAGAGATATTAAGTTTATGGAATAGGGGACTGATAAAAGATGAAGTCAAAAAGGTAGGTTGGGCCCTGAGCTTAAAAGGTGCATTCATAAGGCAGGATCTTAATAGACTAATTCATCTGGAATCAGTTCAGCAGCTTGCCTTCCCAGGGCTATATCTCTGCAATTGTACCATTTCCTCTAAATAGTAAGCCTTTACCTTTCTTCTGGATCATTCTATCAAACATGTATATATGCACCAGCATATTCTACCCTAATAACATTTCTTCCTTAATGCTAGGTTCTTTCCAACTCATCCCTCTGAGCTAATGTCTGCATCTGGCTATATCTATACTTAGCTTTACAGATGGTTCTCAAAAGTATTATCTACTGCCTTAATAAGTCCTTTAACCCTTTACCAGCTATTATGGAATGCATATCTGTGATCTCCCCAGCCTCTCAACCAAAGTCCATGTGTTAAAGCCTAATTCCCAAGGTGATGGTGCTTGGAGGTGGACCCTTTGGGAGGTAATTAGGTCATGATGGTAGAATCCTCGGTGGAATTGTTGTTGTTAGGTGCCGTCGAGTCGAGTCCGACTCATAGCGACCCTACGTACAGCAGATCGAAACACTTGCCAATTCTGTGCCAGGCAAACAATCTTATTTATGTTTAAGCCCATTGTTGCAGACACTGTGTCAATCCATCTGGTGGAGGGTTTTCCTCTTTTCCGTTGACCTGCCACTCTTCCAAACATGATGTCCTTCTCCAGGGATTGTTCTCTCCTGACTACATGTCCGAAATATGTAAGACG
>VMDO01017560.1:0-44486 GCA_007922755.1 Pedetes capensis | reverse complement strand
AAAAGTTTATTGAGAAAATTATTCATATATTCACATATATAAAATTGCCTTAGTAAATTTCCAGTGTGTTTGTTTTTTCTTTATAATTTCCATTTCTTTCAATAAAACTGTAGTAGCACTACAGCATATAAATGGATTCAGGTTAAATGTTCCCAGCATATCATGCTGTTAACAATAACTTGTTGTTGTTGTTGTTGTTAGGTGCCATCGAGTCGGTATCCGACTCATAGCGACCCTCATAGGGTTTTCAATGGCTGAGTGCTTCGGGATTGCCTTGGGAGTGGATTGCCAGGCCCTTCTCCCATTTTTGTGGTGCTGGGAATTGAACTCGGGTCCTCAGAGACTGCAGCGCAGCACTCTACCCACTGAGCTAAATCCCAGCCCATCAATAACTAGAAAGTAATAATCACAGCAAGAAACTAAATTTCTCATTATTTTGCCTAAGGTGTACGTCATAAGAAAACAATAACAATGGAACTATGTGTAACTTAGTTCTGATATCTCAAAGCTTCTTACCATTTTTCTTTTTTTCTTTTCTTCTCTTTTCTGTTTATCTTTTTTAAAACCATCAATCTCTAGTTTGTTCTCATTTACATAAATGGATAATTTGTGTCAATGATCTCCTGGAAGTATTGAGAGTATGGTAAGTTTCTTTTTGCCTATAGATGATTTCAGATGTACTTAAGTTCACTAACTTTTGACTTCAGACTCACAAAACTGAGGCTCCATTTTTATGACTTCTTTATGGTAAATGGACTGCACCTATAGAAAGTTACAAAACTTACTGCACCAGAAGCACAAAAAGGAGGGCTCCTGCATGTCAGCACTTTCCAGAGGCATCTACTGTGGCTGGCTCCAAGCATTGGAATGGGAGCGTTCTACAGAATAGAGATGAGGGGAACGAGGAGAGGCTTCTTAATGAGCTGTTGTTGTTGTTAGGTGCTGTCGAGTCGGTATCCAACTCATAGCAACCCTCTGTACAACAGGGGAAACACTATTGTCAGTGCTTCTCTGCTGTTCATAGGGTTTTCAATGGCAGATTGATTTTCGGGAGGCAGTTGCCAGGTCCTTCTCCCATCTTAATGAGCATCACACTCATAATTCACAGCATTTCATAAGAGTTTTATTGTTCAAGGACCCTACTTTAGAATTAATTCAGTTTAATTTGTTTAATTTATGTATGGTCATTCCATTGTTTCTATTGTTATGTTTTTAAACACTTCCATGTGAGATGTAGTCAATTTATCTTTGCATTTCTTCAAGGTTTTGTATTGATGGATTATTTCATTTCTGTAAGGGTAAGAGTTTAATGATTCCAATGAGAAAGGATATTGGCCATTATGTCCACATCAAACAAAAGAGAAAAAAACCTAGAGAAATTGCATAACCTTTGACCACAACTAATTTCTTTAAAATTTTGTGAAAAGCAATTGCCTTCCTTAGACAAGTGAGCTAATTTCTATAGATACAAGTAGGTGAATTTCCAATGTGTGCTCATTGACAAGTTGATACTGATATCAGCTAAGGCTTGGTAAGGGGTACACGAACCATTCTAAGTATTTGAACAAGAAAGAATTTCATACAGGGAATTAAATGCCTACCAAGCTGTGGAAATGGCAGGGAGTAGAGGTCAGAGGGAATGCTTGCTGGTTTCAGAAGATCCCAAAAATGCCTATATGTGCAGAAACCACTGCCAGGACTCTCTACTGTCCATAGCACTGATGTGGATGATTTCTAGAGGTTTGAAGAGAACTGATAGAAAACATCCTGTTCCATGTGCCCCTGTGTTTCTCTCTGACACTAACAGAGGAAAGTAACGGCTTCTCCTTATTGTCTCTTTTCCAAATCTTTTATGAGTACCTCTTCTTGATGGAATCTAAATGGAAGCTATACTAACAGAAGAATTTAGAAAAATATGTTTTTCAAGTTTCTAACCCTTTTGGTCACTGTGCATAAAAAGTCAGGGATGGAACTGCCCTGCTATCCATACAATAAAGAGCACACTAGGTAACTCACATAAATCTTACATGAAGTTGTATATTTTTTCCAAGGCACTGGCTGAGCAATGTTGAATGAAATAATATTCTACACGTTTGTTGTTGTTAGGTGCTCTTAGAGTCCATGTCTGACTCATAGCGACCCTATGTACAACAGGTGAAACACTATTGTTAGTGCTTCTCTGCTATTCATAAGGTTTTCAGTAGCTGACTGGTTTTTAGGAGTGGGTTGTTGGGTCTGTCTCCCAAGCCTACAGCACCTGGTGTTCCCAAGCAGTCTCCCATCCAAGTTCTAACCAGACCTGACCCTGGTTAGCTTCCAAGATCTGACGCCACAGTGGTACAGCTGCAGGCTGTAAATGTTTACATCTTTCATTCTCATCCTGCCTCTGGATTGCAGAGAAGACAATCTTTTGTGTGTCATTTACAAGATGGTGTTCTCATCAAAGCATAAATCCAAAGGGGGAAAAAATGTGAAACATACAGGTGACATGGAATTTCCCTAGCAACCAACAATATGTGAAATTTAAAGCTTTCCTTTGCTTTTATCAGCGTTTTTGTTAGCAAATCTGATCACATTGAAAGGTGAAACAAACAAAAACATATTGAGAGATTTTCCATTAATCTTGTTTTAGAAGATGAAAGATTAACCCACGTTATGAAAATATTCTTTAAAGTGTACTGATTTTTTGCCTACTGGAAAGCAATTAAACACATGTCCATGTTACCAATAGAAGGTACCACTAAGAAAAAAGTACTGCTCACCTTGGAATGTCAAATTCCTTTTGAATGACAAACAACTATATAAAAATATTCTGTTTTCCTCCACAAACAAAAATAATGAAAAATTTGTGATGCTGAAAATCATTGTCACGAGAGACAGTAGATTCCCTGAATTTTTTTAAAAAATTAATAATATACTTTCTTTTAATTCACTATATCCAAACTATTATTAATTCAACATGTTCCAATACAAAATCTTATTAATGAGATATATGCATTTTACATTAAAGCTAAAAGTTAGTGTGCATTTTATATTTATTGTATATTTTAAAACATATGCTAATTTTCTTAATTTAAATTTTTTTTAATTTACAGTGTTTGCACATACTTATGAAGTACAATAACAAGTTTTGATTCATGTAGACACTGAATAGTGATCAACTACAGAAATTTTTATAAAAAATTATATGATTGAACTGAGGTGATTTGTAAGGTTTGAAGCAAGTTTGTTCTAAATGGATCTCAAGAATTTCTTATTTAATTAATTTTTTGTGATCATCTTGTTATAAGAACCTTTGCAATGGCTAGTAGGCTTACATAAACTGTGTAATTGCACCATGGAGATTTTAATTTTCTAATACAGTTTATCAGGAGAAGGATATGGCAATCCACTCCCAAGGCAATCCTGAAACAATCAGCCATTGAAAACTCTATGAGGGTCACTATGAGTGGGATACCACTGGACAGCACACAACAACAAAAGTACAGTTTATCACTTCAGAAGTGATGATGTAGGAACAATTCAATATCACCCATCTATTACCACATTTACTTAATATTTTTTGTAAGTTTGAGATTGGGCTTTCTCAATCTCAGTCCTGATGACATTTTAGGCCAAATAATGTGGAGCTGTCCTGAGCATTGTAGCATGTTTGACAGCATCCCTGACCTATACTTGCTAGATGTCAAAGTCCCACCTTCAGCTGTGACAAATAAAAATATTTCTCCCCATACATTGTCATATGTGCCCTGGGAGCAAAGTAACCCTTGTTGAGGACCACCTTCCAAGAAAATATGGTATGCATAGCCAGTGAAAGGGAGACAGCACTGTGATTCTTTTATATAGTGATGGTCTTCCTGGTAAAACTGAGACATCCAGTTGAAAATTTATTTGAACCAGAGACTTCAATAAAATAGCCCAGACAATATAAATGCCATTGGCCTTCCGTATGTTTGTCCTACATCATCAGGTTTAGCCAATTGTGGATTGAAAGTGCTCAAGCAACAAAAGAATATTGTCTCTGTAGTGAATATATACAGACTTTTGTCTTTACTTTCTAAACTATAATATATGATAATGTTTTATATAGCATTTATATTATATTAGGTATTAATAGTAATCTTAAGATTATTGTCAATTATGTGTAAATACCATGCCATTTTATAAAAGAGACTTGAGCATGTAAGGATTCTGATATATTATGGGGTTCCTGGGATCAATTCCCCATGGATACCAAGGCACAACTACATATAAAATTGAATAATCATCCACAATAAGTTAGAAACACTAAATTATAAGTCCCTTTCAGCAAGAAAATAAGAAAATCTAGAAAAAAACATAAGAAATGCAGGGACATAAGAAAAGGATGAAAATCATTTTGCTCTACCAGACTCTAAAGCATATTAACAACTTATAATAATTAAAACGGGCTGGGATTTAGCTCAGTGGGTAGAGCGCTGCGCTGCAGTCTCTGAGGACCCGAGTTCAATTCCCAGCACCACAAAAATGGGAGAAGGGCCTGGCAATCCACTCCCAAGGCAATCCCGAAGCACTCACCCATTGAAAACCCTATGAGGGTCGCTATGAGTCGGATACCGACTCGACAGCACCTAACAACAACAACAAAATAATTAAAACAGTGGGAGATTGATGCAGTAACTAACCCACAGATCAGTAGAACAATAACAAAAAAATGGCCTCAAAACTGACCTTAATTTACACAAAAATTAAAAGTTTTAAATGATAACATCACAAATCAGAAAATAAGATAAGGAAAATTTATTTAATAATGATAATACAATTGGGTAACTGTTTGGAAGAAAGGTATTAAACTTTCACGCTTTATAAATCAGTGAAACAGATTCTAACTTTATGTGCCATGTATTAGGTAGTTTCTCATTCTATCCAAGACCTATCTTCTCTCCTACAAAGGATACTTGACATTCACCCTGGGTTTACCTGAGTCATTTCCTCCTGAGTCATTTCCTCCTGGAAGCAATGACGTTTCTGGCAGATAGCCCTCATATGTAATTCCATACCAGGATATGCCTTCCTCTTATTATGAATGTCCTTTAGCTCTCTGCTAAACTTCATATTTTTAGGAGACTTCTATCGCTGCAGTCCCAGGATCTAACCCACTAGGTTTTTATTTGTAAAGTGTATTTATAAAGGAATTATTCATTTTAAAAATTGTGTCAAGTGTACATAACATAAACCTTGCTATTATAAACATTTTTATGTAGACAACTTGATGGCATTAAGTACATTTCATATTATATAACCACCATAACAATTCATCTACAAAACCTTTACATCCTGCAAGACTGAAACTTTGTACCCATTAAACAAGAATTCCCAATTTCCCTTTCTACCTGATCCTAGAAGCACCTATTCTGTTTTTTATCTCTGAATGAACTGCTTAGTCTAGGTACCTCATATAAGTGGAAATATATGGTATTTGTCCTTTGATAACTGACTTGTTTCACTTAATGTGTTCAAATTTCATCCATACTATAGCATGTATGATAATTTCCTTTCTTTTTAAGGCTGAATAATATTCCATTTTATGCCACATTTTGCTTATCCATTAATCCCTCAAAGTACAATTTGCCTGCTTCTAACTTTTGGCTATTGTGAATAATGCTGCTATAAACATGGGTGTACAAATATTGGTTTGTGTCCCTGTTTTGATTCTTTTGATAATGCTTTTTATAATTTTTTGAGGATTCACCATGTTGTTTATCATAGTATCTACACTATTTTATATCTCTACTAGGAAAGCACAGAGTTCCAATTTTTCTACCTCCTTGCCAACATGCATTGTATTATTTTATATTTTAAAAGAAAAATAATAGTCCTTCTAATGCACATGCAGTAGTATGAGTCACTCAGTTTTACACATAGGGAGTAATCTTTGTGATTATCTAGTTAAACTCACTCATGCCATAAGCAAACTCAGATCCACAGAATTAATAGAGCTTGTAGTTGTTATTGTTGTTAGGTGCTGTTGAATGTTAAGTGGTTATTTAACACCTTTCCTGATTCCTCCTCCAGTGCTCATCTCATCAAGCCAGAACATCCTAGAAGTTGTACAAGAGAAATAGACCAGAAATTTTCCATTTTATTTCATTTTTGCATTTTTCTAATCTTGTACCATAAAAAGAGAGGTAACAGGAAAATTATGAGACTACAAATGAAACTATTAAAATATCATATATATAAAAACGAGAAATAAGCAAATATTTTCTCACAAGCAATGCAAAAAGGTGAAATAAAAATTAGTTTATATTCTCTTACTCAACAGTGAATTAGTAAACAGTTGAATTTTTGTGATTTATTAGTATACTGTGTTTGGAGCCATAATGAAGTAGTTTGGTGGAAATAGTTATATGTAAAAATTGGTAGATCTCTTAGTGTGATATGAACTGACTGTTGCTTTGTCATTTTCTATTAATATGAAGATATTTGGATTTGATTTTTAGAGTTCTCAAATATTTGGGAATTCAGAAGTAATGTAATCTCTGAGTGTGATAAAATGTGCCATTTTATGGCAGCCTAACACCAGCTGCAGAAAAAGAATTGCTTGTCTAAACATCTAATCACAGAATCCTTCCCCTTACTGGAATTAACCACAACATGAAAATAACCTTAGCACATTTGCAAATATAGTAAAGCAACATAAAACAGCTATTCTGTTGACAGGGAAGATTACACCTGCCTCAAAGACATGATCACTGGAGGAAAAAGAAAGCCACAGTAATATAAATTAAGCTATGGGTTCTGATCTCCTCCAGCAAATTCAAGCAGCTTAAATAGAAACAATGCTCCTTGAAGTAAAGGAAATTTTGACATCACAAAATTCATAGCAAAATCTGTAGAGTGCCCCATATATTCCCAACATAAAATATGTAAAACATCATTTAAAAAAATTACTTGCATCCACATCTGCACTGTAAGCTCAAAGAAGGCAAGAGTTGTGGCTGCTTGGTACATCAATATCTCCCCAGCAAATTATTCAATGTTAGATGCACAGGAAACACACAATAAACATCTGATGAATTTGTGAATAAACATTGATTAGCAAATATGTAAAAGCACAATTGGGAGATGTCTAAGTTTTTAAAACTCTGGTGTTTTATTTCCCTGCACATGACACCAAGTGTTCTTTCTTCCTAGTGTCCTAACATACTTGCTTTTAAAATTATATGATCACTGTTTAAGTATGTAGTTTTAAGACTTGAATGATAAGCAGAAATTAGTAATGCAAATAAGGTAAGAAGTAGAGAGTCTCAAATGCAGAAGACAGCAAGTACAAAGCACTAAGGTAGAAATGAGCTAAGCAGGTTATAGGGAAGGAGGTAAGGTCCATCACAGTAAGACACAAAGTAAGTAGAAGATAAAGTTATAAAGGAAGAATGGGCAGGTCATACTGGGACTTTGAAACCATAGTAAGGAATTATGAACAGAGCCATCATCTCAACTATATATATTATATATGTAATATATATCAAAGTTAGTGTGTGTGGAATGGATTATTGGAGGCTAAGTGATTAGAAGCAGAAAGTTCAGCTATATCTGTGGGGCTTGAAAGTAAAAGATAGTCACAAAAAGAAAAAGAAATGAATGGATTCTGGGTCTCTCTGAAGGACTTATTGGCGTAGTTGTAGAAATATGAGGCAGAGAAGAAGAGTGAAGGCAGGGGTAACTGAGCCTGACTGTTCCCAGGGCAGGTAGGACTGAGGAGGGGAATTTTGAGAGAGAAAGCTTGTCTGTACCATCTTTCAAGCCCTGAGGTGTCTTAAGGGTCCTAGAAAGTTCTGTGTCTTATCTTTATCATCAAGGTCAAGTATATCTTAGGAGGTCCTAAATCCTGAAGATGAGCACCTATTTCAGTTATTAGTCATGACTGATTTTGTTCCACTGTGGTGCAGTGTCTACTTGATTACGATGTTGCCGTTGTTGTTGTTGTTGTTGTTGTTGTTGTTGTTGTTGTTGTTATTTGCTTGGTAGGTTGGTTTTTGACCTGCTCATGTACCCAGGTCTTTGAAGGATTAGTAATCGAGGTGTATGGTTAATTCAGAGTTTCTTTATATGCTTTGAATTCTCATGCAAAAATGCATGGAGTTAGAGTAGATATGGATAACTGAGCCAAATATCTGTGCCTTTCTGTCGACATCACTCAGAGAAGGCAGACTGGGGGCTGCCTCCTTGCCTCTTACAAACCCTGAGAGCAGGCTCATGTCCACCTGCTTCTTCATTAAGAGCTCATTAGATGACACCCCTGCAGAAACAGTGCCAACTCCTTCCTTAAACTACAACCTTTCCTTTTCCCTCTGATCTCTGATCTTCTGCAGTTGATGGTGTGCTGATTTTTAGGAAGGAAGAGCCTGGCAGTTCACTTTTGGTTGTACTTGATGAGTAGGAAGGCTACATGATCCCTCCTTGTTTTTCTCAAGAGCAATACTTTCATTGAGGAAGCTGAATCATATAGTTCCTGTTCTATGGTAGTGTCCTGCAAGTTAACCTTATTAAAGGCATTTATTGAAAACCACATTTATACTTACACTATCCTAACATGTCATTTTATGGCACCTGAAAATCTGATGAAGGATCCTTAAAAAAGATGATCCTAGCTCCTCTATTCTTACTAAAATTTATTTATTCATAGAATTGATGTTTAAAATGAAGAATATGTGAAAATAAATTTTGCATTTCATATTGAAGACATTCAAGTTTTCCATGTCCAATACAAACAGTTTTCCTTTGAAAAACAACCAGTACCATGTCAGTAAATGTGAAATAATAATTATTCTTGTCACAACATGGTCTAAGCTTATAATTTTCCCACTCTTTCTGCAGAAATAATGAATTCTGCTTATACCAACCATGTATAGTAAACCACATTTCTATACCTGTATCTCTATTAAATCAAAATAATTTACCAATACATAGGAAAGTATTTCCTTAATAGGACTTCAGTTGCTCAAGAGATTGCAACAAGAATAGATAAATGGGATTACATGAAATTTAAAAGTTTCTGAACAGTAAAGGAAACAATAAATAGAGTCAAGGAAATCCCCACTGAATGGGAAAAAATTTTTCACATCCTATACATCAGGCAAAGGTCTAATTACCAGAATTTATAAAGAACTTAAGAAAAAAATACCTAAGAAAACAAATAACCCAATACACAAATGGGCAAAGGAACTGAGTAGACAGTTCTCAAATGAAGAGGTCCGTAAAGCCACGAAACACATGAAAAAATGTTCAGTATCCCTAGCCATTAGGGAAATGCTAATTAAAACATCTCAGATTTCACCTTACACCAGTAAGAATAGCCAAGATCAATAAAACAAATAACAAATGCTGGTGAGGTTGCGGAGAAAAGGGAATACTCACACATTGCTGGTGGAGCTATAAATTGGTCCAACCACTGTGGAAACCAATATGGAGGTATCATAAAAAACTAAAAATCAATCTACCATATGACCCAGTATAACACTATTGGGAATTTACCCAAAGGGAGATGTGTCATCATACCACAGAGACACCTGCATCTCCATGTTCAATGCAGTACTTTTCACAATAGCAAGGATATGGAATCAACCAAAGTGCCCATCAACAGAAGAATGGATAAAAAAAAAAAACTATGGTACATATACACAAGGGAATACTACTCAGCAATCAAAAAACAATGAAATAATGCCATTTGCAGCAAAATTGATGGAATTGGAGAAAATTATTTTAAGTGAATGAACACAAGCTCAGAAAGAGAAACACCACATGTTCTCACTCATATTTGGGAGCTGAATCAAAATTATAAGAAGGAAAAAAATCCTATGCAGAGGTTAGAACATAATTTTAAAAAGCTAAGAATGGTATTATTATAGATGGACTAGAAAATTCATGTAATAGTACTGACAATGTAAAAAGAAAGTTCACTACAGAAAAAGTTTCTATCTTAAACAGAATTGGAGCCCAAGGATATGTCGAAAAATATTACCATAAAAAGACAAGCAAATGGAAGAGAAGTCTTGGTGAGGGGTGTGGGATGGGGGGAGGAAGCGCACAAGAGGGCAAGGGGGAACTTATCTGTATAATGTACAACAAAATGCATTAATGGAAATTGTCACAATGAAAAGAATGTCAGAATGAATCACATTAAGGTATACATTAAAAATTTCCAATAAAAAAAGATTGTTGTTAGGTGCCATCGAGTCGGTATCCGACTCATAATGACCCTCATAGGGTTTTTAATGGCTGACTGTTTCCGGATTGCCTTGGGAGTGGATTGCCACGTCCTTCTCCTAGTTTTGTGGTGCTGGGAATCAAACTTGAGACCTCAGAGACTGCAGAGCGGTGCTCTACCAACTGAGCTAAATCCCAGCCCCCCAAAAAGATTAAGTGAGTTAATAAAGAGAGCACACTTAGAACTGGGAACAAAAAATAAAATAAAATAAAAATTTGCCAATATGTATTGTTTAACATCTTTGTGACCTAAGATAATTACAGTATCTATTAGTAGTCATTCTTGGCCTATCATAGTAATGCTATGATGTGAGTTAAATAAATTCTAAAGACCAAACATCCCAGATAGATGTCCCTTCCCAGCACAATGGATTATCAGAGTGCTCTAGAACTTTAATTTTGCCTGAAAATATCAATAAATTATTATCGTCATAAAAGCAAAATATTTGAGTTAAGCAGATCGTTGATAATATAAAGTCCAATGTGAACGCATTTATTTTTACTGTACATAAAATGAATGTCTGCTTATAATTAATGAGTTATAAACTCAGTTTTTTTTTTCCAAATGATTGTAAAGTGATTCTTTTCCAAGGTTTCAATTAAGTGAATTGAAGACTCTCTAGCCTCTGGTCAGCTTAATAATGTACCTAGTTACATCCTCAAGTTTTGAAATAGTGCTTTACCATAATGTATAAATTGACTGTGGAAAAACTGACAAAAGTTGAGGATCAGTAGAATGCATGGCATGCTATAGATTAATATATTTAAGTGTTATATTTACTCATTTAATGAGATATTAAATAGACACTATCATTTTGTCCTCCACTTAAGCATATGCTAATTATTATACATTTGGGCCTCAGTTCTCCAAGTTCCTTAGCTTACTGGAATGATTCATCTATTGGCAAACCTTTCCCTTTGAATATTTATATATGTAAGATGTAAGTTTATGTACCACTCCTAAGACTGGATTATTAACCCATTAAATTGAAAACATTATTTTTCTATGATGTTGAGATTCTGAGCAGAGTTCAACCTACCTTCTACGTTGGAAAGGTAGATGGGGAGAGTCTCCTAAGAAGAAAGTGAAATTAGAGGTAAAACAAATTTGTCCACACATCTATTATAAGCCAATACTTTACCTCTGAGGAACATTTGCCATATCCGCTTGGAAAAATGAACTCTATTCAGCTGCAGAGTAACAAAGAACAAAGACAGCACAGTGGAAGTTCCCTCACATTTTCTGGAGATTGTGATGAGAAAAATTGTATTGGGAAATGTTAGCTGTCACAGCAGCAGAAGTTACCCAAAGACAGGAACTTTCAAATCTTTGCAGAATAATGTGTATTCTTGTTTTCTTTGGTAACTGTGTTTTCCCTCTGTGTAACATCAACACCAGCAATATCTGAGAACTCTACAAAACAAAGCATCAAGCATGACCCTTGTGTAGGACCTGCAACAGCTATCTCAGTAGGAGGTATTCTACAACAGATAGAAGACTGAAAGGAGCTTTAGGGAGCTGGAAGAAACAGAATGAACACCCAACTTTCCAGGGCCTTCTTATTTGACCCTGGTGCAACCTATAAGGACATTGAGTAATGGGAAGGCATCACCAACTTATTTTGTATTGCGTCTTCACTGAAGAGTGGATTTTGGTAATTCCAGAAAGAAAGACAAACTAATTGAAGGCAGCTCTGAGAAATACAAAATGCTTTCTACTTTAGACTATGTTCTTGTCTGAATAGCAGAAGCCACAGAGTACAATGATAAGCATGTGTGTTAACACTGCATGACAGAATCTGTGTTCAGATCCTACGTCTACCTTCCGTAACTGTGTGAGCTGGGGGGAATACTTAATCACTTGGCCACATTTACGTCATGTCTAAATCAAGATAGTAGAAAGATCTAATTTATAGGTTGTTATAATTAAATAAGATCATGCATAGAATGTTGGGCATAGCAGGAAGTTGAGTGGCCTTAAAGAACAAAAGGCACAAAAGGTTTTGAAAACTCACTTCAGCAAAAGCTGAACAGAAACCCTTGGCTGTGCAAAATGACCATGGAAAGTGAAGCCTGCGTTTTACATAATCTTCCCTCTGTGATTATGTAACATCTCTGCTGGTGTTACTTCACAGCTCCTTTTCTGTGTATATGCTTCCCTGCTAAATGTTCTTTCTAGCTCACCGTGTTTTCTAACAGCTAGTCTGAACTTTCTTTCCATAGCTCCAGGCCGTAGCTTGTTCTCATCATCTGAGACTTGCAAGTCCCTTCCCTCATTAATTTTGTAACCTTGAAGGTATTTAAGCAGTCTGAGCAAATACCCACCTGCGGTTTTATTTCTAAACTCTTACTTGAATCTGATTTTTTCCTCTTCTTTTCACACATGATGTACAAAGTTGAAGTCCTTCTTTTCCTTTCGTGTTTGTGCTAATTGTAGTTAATAAAACGTTTTCTATATTAAGCCCTTCCAATTCATTAAGATTTTCTTCTTTTTCTAATGAAGGAGACATGACCCATTACCTGAAAAACTGATCAGTGGGATTTAAAGAAACCTTTCCTCTTTATCGTACTTAAAACCATTTTAATTTCTTGCTATCCCTAATAAGGTAGCCAAAGCATTAGAAATAATTCTGTACATACCTGTAAGTTAATGCTTATTTTAAAATGAGATTTTAATTAGATAAACCACAGAGTTAAGGATATCCACCAAGACTAAGGCTCAAGCCTAAATTTCTTGTAGCCTCGATTGACAGCCAAGTCAAGTGAGTAGCATGTCCTTGAGCATGTTTATTTGAGCCCTGGAGTTCTATAGCCAAGAATTAGCAGAAAGCACAGTAAATCCACAATTTTATGGAATCCTACTTTTTTATAGGGAACAACTTTAATGCAAGGCAGCTCCCAAGAAGAGAAAAAAAGCAAATCTTTCCCTAGATGCCACTTTGTTGAATTCATCACATAGAAAACTTTGATACCAAAATGGGATATTGGGACTCAGCATTTATCCTCCATCTCAGCAGGCAACTAAGGAACAACTTAGCTAAAATGAAGCTAGAACAAGCCCTTGAGGCAAGATAGAAAGACAGAGAAATCTGGGGGACATGGAAAGGAAAAGAGCTTTCATTCCAGTAACTGGTCTTAGTCTCACCAGCTGAAAATCAAGAACTTCAACACAACTATCAAGAAAATTGCTGCAAGGACTGCCTGCACAGAGACAGTATTTTTTGAGAGACATTTTAAATAATAAAAATGTTAAAATGGCAATAAGCGATGCTTAGGGTCATAATGGGCTGGGGTTTAGCTCAGTTGGTAGAACACTGCGCTACACTCTCTGAGGACCTGGGTTTGATCCCTAGCACCGCAAACATGGGAGAAGGATGTGGCAATCCACTCCCAAAGCAATCCTGAAACAATCAGCCATTGAAGACACTTTGAGGGTCACTATGAGTCAGACCCAACTCCATCTAACAATAACAACTACAGGGTCCTAATACATGAAACCTCTGAGTTTAGCCTCATTTTATAAATGGGATTAGGGGCCATTCTTATGCCCAGGCAACTGTCTTGGATGTGTGTCTCACTTCCTCTCTCTCTCTCTCTCTCTCTCTCTCTCTCTCTCTCTCTGAGTACCCATACTTATTCAAAAGCATATACTTTATAAACTCTGTAACTTTGTTTCACTCTTTCTGACTCATCCTAAAATTATTTTCTGTGATGAAGCCAAGGGCTTGGTTTAACCTGGACAGAGCCCCCAACTCAGGGAACTCCTCAGGCAAGGTGGTAACATTGAGCTGCATCTCTCTGCTGTACTGCTGGTGACACCCTTAGTCACAAACAAGAGCTGCCAGACCATGTAGTACTCAAATGCCATTCATTTCTGAAGCAAGATCTTTGTTGTAACTTATTTTATTTTTAAGAAAAGACACTCTATCTTGAAAAAAATCAATAAGGAATCATTGGAACGTACCTAACTCAGAAACTGAATAAAAATTGAAGACACCTCATCAAACTGAAGTATCTTGCGTGTTACTACAATTATTAATCTCAATGACTTAAAGTCAGATGTAAGTGGCTTTGAATTCTGGCTTTACCACTGGGTATATTTTTTTTTTTTTTTTTTAGTCTTTTATAACTTTGAGAGGTCATTTCACTTCTCTAAGCTTCCTTGTGTGTAAAGTTGGAATAACAGTCACTTCATAAATTTGCTGTGAGAATTATATGAGGCATGAAGAGTTTCCTTCTTGAAGAGGCTACACTGGGAACTAAAAGCACATAAGCCCCTTTGTATCAGTTAGCTATAGCTGCACAATAAACCAACCCACAAGCCAGTAACTCAAACCAACAATAATTTATCAAGCTTAAAATTCTTGGAGTTGTTAATGTAGGCTAGCCTTAGGAGGTTATTCTTTAAGTCCCATCTAGGCTCCCTTGTGCTTCTCATGCTTCTACAGTTAGCTCAATCAAAATAAGTTTTTATGAATATTTCTATAGCTTTCCCCTATTTGGGGATGATACTCAAAATATTAAACAACCAGTTTGGCAGAAGCTTGAACTATTCAAGTGACTCTGCTTGTACTACTGAAACTCTAGCTTGGTTGCTCCCTGCCAGGATTGTTAACTCTTTATTGTCTGGATCTCCAGGGCTTTGAAGGTCCAAATGGAAGAGCCTGAAGAGAGAGAGGGGGGCATAAAAGGACTGGAGCAGTAACTATTTCTTTCCCAGTACAAAAGTATTTCTAATAAAAACTAGTTGGAGGTTAGCTCATCCTATCCATATTATAATCATCCACCTGCCCACATTGCTTCAAGTCTCTTGGTATCTGACCATTAATATACTTCAGTCTTCACTTAGCATTGGTGTTCCCCACATTTTCACACCAAGGATACTACTGATGTTCATATGTCTCTCCATCCCATCTGCCCCAAATTCCAATAAAACCATATCAAAAACATAATTGTTGTTAGGTGCTGTCAAGTTGGTATCTGATTCATAGTAACCCTATTGAAACAATATTGTTAGAGCTTCTCTGCTATTCAGAGGGTTTTCAATGGCTGATTGATTTTTGGGAGTGTGTTGGCAGGTCCTTCTCCTAAGCCTATAGCACCTGGTATTCCCAGGTGTCTGCCATCCAAGTACTAACCAGGCCTGACCTTGCTTAGCTTCTGAGATTTGACATGATTGGTTGCTGCAGCAGTAGGGCTACAAGCTAAAAACATATGAAGTATATAAATACATTTTTTTCATTTTGTTTTTATTTATTTTCTTTTGTATTCTAGTCCAATGCTCAGACATTCTACCAAACATAAAACACTAAGAAGTGAACACAATTTAACCAAGTTCTTTGATACTTTATAACAAAGATGCTCTTTCTCCTGGTTTCCAACATGTTCCTTGTTTCTGAGACCTCATAGGAACAATCTATAGCATCCACAGTTCCACCAACTTTCCAATCATGGCAGATAATCAGATGATCAGATGATCTCTGAAAAGCCAGAGGCCTTCTGCATAGCTCTCCTTTTCTTCTGAGCTCTCACCAGAATTGCTGTTAAGCCCCCTTTTCATGCAATGCACCTCAGAAGTCTTCCAGCCTCTACCCATAACCCAGTTCCAAGATGCTTCCACAATCTTATTTGGTATAGTAACACCCCACTTGTTTGTACCAGTTTCTGTATTAGTCCATTTGAGCTGAGGTCATAAAACATCTTAAAGTGGATATTTTATACGTAACAGAAATTCGCTGCTCACAGTTCTGGAGGCTAAGAAGTATAAGATTGAGTCGCCAACAGATTTGCTGTCTAATGAGAATTCTGTCTGCTTCATAGATGGTGTCTTACAGAAGGGCTGGCCAGCTATGTCCCTCAGGCCTCTTTTGTAAGGACCTATTTCAAAAGGGGTCATGGGTTAAAGATATTGAGAAACACAAAACCATAGGTAATAAGGAGAAGGCCAGAATCTCTGAAGTGGAGCCCAGGAGTCTATGTTTTAAACAATTCTTAATTGGAAAACTGTTGACTACAGACTGTTCACAGCCTTGAGGAAATGCAGTTTAAAAGGGTACTGACATATGTAATAAGTGAAGGACTTCAGCTTGCTAAGGCAAGTTTGAGATATCTGCTGTTTTCTGCCCCACAAGCTGGCTAGGGATGTACTTCCAAACCCATTCACATAGCCCCAACCTTAAGCCTGTCCTGGTAGCACTGACACTCCTGACTCACTTCACTGCCCTCGGAGTTGTATAAAGCACAGCAGGCATCCAGAGGTAGTTCCTGTCTGGAACCCTGACAGATAACCTGCAGGCACTCTTTGGAAGCATCAGAATGCCTGGTAGTAACACTTGCTGAGCAAGACGTCACCCTGAATGACTTAGGCTCTGCATTGTGTCAAAGTCACTGGACACTCCCTAGAGGCCAGGACAAGTAGATTTCACCCTCAGTATCAAATTACTTTAGCCCACCTCATTTTTATTCAATATGCTGCAAGAAACTTAAGAGCATATTTATCTCACCTCTTTTGGATTATTTTATTTTCCCACTTTCTATGTCTCATTGAGTGTAAGAGAAAAGAAGGAGTCTTTCTTTTATATATGCTTGCTGTACATATAGAGATTTGAGAGATGTTCAATTTATTTATATTCAATGCAGGTAGACTGAACACTTCAGGTAAGATTACTCATTGCTTCACCAGATGCTCTGCAATTTCATTAGCAAAACATGCTTTATATAAAGGCTGCCTTAAGATGGAGACTTAGTTTAATGCCATGAGTTTTATTTTGTGCTTTCCTTAGCGAAGAATGTGTTCAAAGCTGTTTTTTAGCTTCATCTGTTTACATTGTTTTCTGTGAGTACACTGTGAGATAATTACCCAAGTAAGAAGATACTTCTCTGGAGTTGGCTTGCCAAAATTTATTAGAATACCAAATACAAATGCTGTTAAAATGGAGACCTCTTGGAAGCTCACATTGGTGTGACAAAATAGTAAATAGATAATTTAAAAACCAGATTGTTTACACATCCTTTCACAACAGAATATTCAGGAAAAATTGTTAAGGATAGTACAAACAAAATAAGTTTTAAAAGTAATTTTCTTAGCTCTACATTCCAGTTTATTAATAAACACAGAATATATTTAATTAAAATGTAAATGGAATTCATTGCATGAATCTATCTATCTGAAGGATATGCCATCATTGAATAATTTACTAATAGTCACTGAATAATGGCCAGAAGAAAGCAGGATTGTTACTTCATGATTCAAATTATGATACTTTATAATCATTTCTCTCTAGTACAGGGAGAATGTGAGCCTGTTCAAGTTTTATAGCTTCTCGGAGTCTCTGTGTTTAATGTATAATACCAAAAAATTGAACCACATAATCTACAAAATCCTTTTTTGAATCTAAAATTCTATGACTTTAGATCATTGACTTTATTATATCTTGTTTTCTTCTGTTCTTTCAGCCATGTAATGAAAGAATTTGATTTTGGACCTAGATATGAATTTAAATCTTGTTTCTTCACTCCCTAGCTGTGTGAACATGAACAAAACACCTTTCTCTGAGCTTCTTCATGCATGAAAAATGGAGAACAACTACCTCCTGGGATTATGATAAATAAATAAGGAAGTTTTTAAAGCGACAAATGCAGAAATCTTCACTTGTCAGGTCCTCAGCAAATTCTGTTCTTTTCTTACCTTGCATCACTTTGTTGTTGTTGTTGTTAGGTGCCCTCGAGTCGAGTCCTACCCATAGCGACCCTATGTACAGCAGATTGAAACACTTGCCGATTCTGTGCAGGCAAACCATCTTATTTATGTTTAAGCCCATTGTTGCAGACACTGTGTCAATCCATCTGCTGGAGGGTTTTCCTCTTTTGCGTTGACCTGCCACTCTTCTAAACATGATGCCCTTCTCCAGGGATTGTTCTCTCCTGACTACATGTCCGAAATATGTAAGACGCAATTTGGCCATTTTTGCTTCCAAGGAGCACTCTGGTTGTACTTCTTCTAGGACAGATTTGTTGGTTCTTTTGGCAGTCCATGGGATATTCAATAGACGTCTCCAGCACCACAATTCAAAAGCATCAATTCTTTTTCTGTCTCTCTTGCATCACTTTAGAAATCTCAAATCTGCCTTTTCTATGAAGTTGTCTGGCCTCTGCCCTCTGCTCCCTACAGAAAAGATTACAAACTTGGAGAATGTACTAGGGAGGTGACTAAATAGAAATGAGGATCATGGCAAATAAGACAAAACATCATATTTTTTCTTCTGAGTTATTTTGGTACAAAGAATGATGGCATCTATTGAAAAGAATTGTCCTTCCTGATGTTTCTTTTTCCTTTTGTCATTGAGGTCTAGCACTGGCTTATTTTTGTAAATGAAATTCTCTGAATGACTTACTCTGGGTCTAATGGCTTACTCTGGGCATATACTCTGGGTATATAATGGGTATAAATGGCTTACTCTGGGTATAATAGGAAACCTGTTCTTGTTCTTTTTCACCAGCTGTTTTCATTATCGATGGCTGTGTTTTCTAAAATTAAAAATATTATCATTATTTGTTCATTATATAAGATACTAAAAAATAAGCAAATAGAAGAAATTAAGCATAAACACATTTTCCAGGAAGAACGACTTTAGATAATGTGTCGTATTTTCTAACTACATATAAACACTACATAACACACTTATAAAACAGGTTAGTATATGGCTCTAAGACAAGTACCATGAAATGTGCTCTTCAGATGCTAGGAGGTGCTTCTTTGTGTTCACTGCCTTGTTTGTTCACTGTGATGATGTCCATCACAGAGTGCATATTCAATATTCTTTTTAACCTAGTGTATCCTACATATCTTACTGTGTCAATAAATATGATCCTGCCATCATTTTCAATGATTATATAGTATTCTGCAGTATAAATATAATCACCACTTAATCAATCTTCTTTTGGTGGACTTGTGTGGCTTTCTGTTCATCCATTTTTGCCTATAATAATTTTAATCAATATTCATATATTCCCTTCTCTTTTTTCAATGATTTTTAGGATGAATTCTTATAAGTGGAATTGTCAAGTTCAAGTAATCTCATAATTTAGGAAAATATTTCATATTACCAAGTCATTTCTAAAAATATTATGTCAATTCAAAATCCAGTCAACAGAAACTAGCCCTTTCCTTGCACTCTTATAGATATTATAGTATATGTTGAAAAGCATTTTACAAATCAGCCTCAAAAGCAGATCACTGCATATTACATGTTGAGTGGTAAGAATATCCACTGTTACCAGCCTAGAACATCTTTCCAAACCATTTTTCTGAGATCCAATACCTTATAACCCCACAAGGATGTAGTCTTGCTGAA
The DNA here is from genome assembly GCA_007922755.1 of Pedetes capensis. Lineage (NCBI taxonomy): Eukaryota > Metazoa > Chordata > Mammalia > Rodentia > Pedetidae > Pedetes > Pedetes capensis. Next base: position 24,885 of record VMDO01017560.1, on the reverse strand, counting down.
ACAGTATAAAGTAAGTTCTGTCTTATTTCATTAACTTGGTTAATTTAGAAGGAATGATAGCAAAGTTCTTATAAATTTTCTATTGACATTCACACCTATACTTTCATTTTGACATCTTACTCTACAATAAAATCATTTTCAGTAACTCATATTTCACATTTGAGTAATTTGACATTGCCAATTTAAAGTAACCCTAAACTGTTATGAGGGAAAAGGACCTGGCAATCCACTCCCCAAACAATCCACCATTGAAAACCCTGAGTAGAGGAGAAGCATTGACATAGTGCCAGGTATGGCACAGTGTTGGGTAGTGTTTTGTTCTGTTGTATATAGGGTTGCTGTAAGTGGGACCCAACTTGATGATACCTAACAAAAGCAACAATAGATATCTCAAAAGTTTTTACACTGTTTTTGGATTTCATAACAGTTTGTTGTTGTTGTTAGGTGCTGTTGAGTCAGGTCTGGCTTATAGCAACCCTATGTACAACAAGAGGAAACACTACCCAATACTGTGCCATGCCTGGCAATATTGTCAGTGCTTCTCTGCTATTCACAGGGTTTTCAATGGCTGATTATTTTAGGAGTGAAATACCAGGCCTTCTCCCAAGCCTGCAGTACCCAGTATTCCCAAGCAATCTCCCCTCCAAGTACTAACTAGACCCAGCCCTGCTTAGCTTTCAACATCTGACGAGATCAGATGCCGTGGTGGTATGGCTGAAGACTGAAATATTTTTAGCCTGTACAATATTCTCCCCTTATGGAATCAAATGTTAAACATCTGTGTGTGAGAATTGTTTTTCCAAGGTAAACGGATTATTATTTATATCTCTAGGTAAAAATGCTTTAAAATAACCAGAACACATTGCAGCTCCATGTGGCCTTATGTAATTTTCACAGCTGTTGGACTCTTGTCAGCATGCTGTTATGGTGTGGCTTTGACGGTTTGATCTGAGTTTGACCAGTAGTGTGATCCACACGTGCATTTTATTATCTACTTTTATGTGAATAATAAATCCAATAATACCTAGTTGTGCTTTCTTATGTTCTCTGATTTTGATATTCAAGATATTCATTAGTGCTGCCTTCACTGTGTCTGTATCTCCAGACTTAAGTTTTTCCCCCTTAATGATACTCTAGACCACCTAGAAATCCAGAGTCAATTGCTTTGTAATGTCTGTTTTGTAATGTCTACAGCTCAATTTGATATGATGAATTAGTGATTAACAAGAGCCTTACACATAATTTTGCTGTGTAAGAAGTAGCAAACATGAGCAATTAGAAAGGAAGATTCATGACAGTGTGGAGGCTGAAGATGGGGGAGAATGGAGAATTCAAAAGAAGAGAGTTAAACAGGATGTTCAGAGAAAGCAGAGGAAACTTGAACTTTGATTCATGCTACAAAGAGATAATAAGTTAGCAAAGAGACCGTCCTCCACCTGAAGAGGAAGGAGATTATTATAGAAAGAAAAAGGAGCCAAATACTCAAAGGGGAAATTATAGTAGGAAAGCAGAAGACTGACCAAGAATCATGCTTTAATAATAGAGATAGTTTTGAACTGTGGAGCTCTGACTAGCTTAGACAGATTGGGGAAGAAATCTGAAAAGGATTGTTTGACAAAGCATCATTTGAAGCATGTGGTGCCTCTTGAGGATAAAGATCAAGAGAATATAGTCACTAGTTTTGTCTGGCTATTCGAATTAGCACAGTCATGATTTTGTTTTTGTTTTTTGCTTTTTAAAGAGCTAATGAAATATCTGTTATTTGGGAAACCTTAAAGTTATCTCAAAATGGCCTGGAAATTTTTAAATTTTTCCAAAACATAATTGTAATTCTTAAAATGTTACACACATTTAGAGAGACAAGGGCAGCCAAGTTTCAAAGACACACATATTAAATGGTATCTCCATTGCCCCATTTATATTTGTTTAGAATTTATTACTCATTTAGGACAATCTGGTAAAAGAAAAGAAAGATGAAACTGTGGAGATTCAAGTCCTGGCAGCCAGATTACCTGCTGTGGAACTTTGGAGTTCTTATCTTCATGAGCCTCATTTCTCACATCTGTTAATGGGGTTCCTACCTTCTCAGTTTTGTGAATTAAATAAAATAGTACATATTAAATGCCTGACTCAAAGGAAGCATAGAATTAATGTAAGTTTCTTTCCCACTACATTCTTATACAATACAAGAAAGATCTGCAGAAATATATGAAGTTAAACATACTATAAAATTACACAATTATGTAAAAGAAAAGGCAAATGAAAACAAGGACCTTTTTTTTTGTGTGGTACTGGGGGTTGAACCCAAGGCCTCGTGCTTGCATGCTTCCCAAGTGCTGTACCACTGAGATGGACCCCCCAGCCCATTTTTTTTTATTTTTTGAGACAGGGTCTCACTAAATTGCACAGACTGCCTCTGATCTCGAACTTGTGATCCTCCTGCTTCTGCCTTCCAAGTCCCTGGGTTTACAGGCATGCACCACTATGCCCAGCACAGCACAAGGACCATCTCAAGGAAAGGGAGGGGTGTTACCAGGAAGGCGAAATGAAATTAGTGTTGGAATTAAGTCTTGAATCTGTCTCAATTTCTTGCTGGGGCAATCAGGATGCTTTTGTTTACAAGTAGTAGAAAATCTGTATTAAAGTGAGGTAAACAAATAAAACATTCATGGGCCTGTATGATTGAAATCCAGAGGTAAGCTGACTTGAAATGAGACTGGGTCACATTTAGTGAAATGATATGAGAAAGATCTATTTTCATGTTCTCTCTGCTTCTTGATTCTGCTTCTGTGGTGCTAACTCTTCTATGTAGTAAGCTTCCTACTTCATGATCCCAACATGGCCATCTCATTATATTCAGGCTTTTTATGAAAAAGCCTTATGATTAAGATGTCCAGTCTAAAGTAGCTAGCTTTCTATTGTAAATAGTTGAGAACTTGAATCTCATACATGCTGTCTCACTCACATTCAGCAAAGAAGAGTGAAAATTTTTCACACTCAAAGAAAAACTCTGATGTTCAGCATAAATGAAGAGTACCTGCCCATCCTATCCTAATAATGCAGCTAGGTGTGGAGTTATACCAATTGGCTTAGGCCTGAGCCATGGATTCTACTTCTAACTGAGAATCAAGTCAGTGAATTTTGAAACACATAGGATATATTGGGAAAGAGTAGAATTATTACAAGAATGGGATTGCTATTGCCAGGAATAAGGGAATATATTCCACGTGACCAAAAGTTTGGCAGATGTCCACCAGAGTAGGTACAAGTGGGAAACATTGGATTTTTTATTTGTTAGCTCAAACTGCTATAACAAAATGCCATAGACAGGGTGGTTTAAACAATGGAAATTTATTTTCTTGTCTGGAGGTTGAAATGCAGAAATCAGGGAGCAAATGTGGTTAGGTTCTGTTGAGAGCTGTCTTTCTGGCTTATAGACAGCTGCCTTCTCACTCTGACCTCACAAGGGAGAGAGGGAGAGAGCGTGGGTAAGAGAGAAAGATTGAGGGAGCTCATATGGGTTTGGTGCCCATCGTGGGAACCCCACTTTCATGACCTCAGCTAAACCCAACTATAACCCAAAGATCCCTTTCCTAAGCACCATCATGTTGGGGGTTAGGGATTCAACATGTTATTTTTGGATGGTATGATTCAGTTCCCAACATTTGCCTCTGACCTTCAAAATGTGTGTCCTTCTCACATGCAAACTATATTGATTCCATCCCAAAAGACCCACAAGTCATTCCAACATCAATTCTAAAGTCCAAATTCTCATCTAATTATCATCTGAGTCAGATATGGAAGACATACAAAGTACATTTCATCCTGAGAGTGAATTAGTCTCCAGCTATGAACCTGTGAAACCAGACAAGTTATGTACTTACTTCCAAAATACAGTGGTTAGCAGGCAAAGGATAGACATTTCCTTTCCAAATGGGAGAAATTGGAAAGGAATGTTAAGTCCCAAAGAGGTCCAAAACTTAATAAAGCAGATACCATGAGATCTTTGGGCTGGGGTTTAGCTCAGTTGGTAGGGTGCTGCTCCTCACTCTCTGAGGATGCAGAGTCAATCCCAGCACCACAAAAATGGGAGAAGGACTTGGCAATCCACTCCAGAAATAATTCCATCCCTAGCACTACAAAAATGGGAGGACTTAGCAATCCACTCCAGAAACAATCAGCCAAAATCAGCCATTGAAAACCCTATGAGTGTTGCTATGAGTCAGACCCACAGTACCTAATAATAACAGCAATGAGATCTTAATGCTCTGGAACAATCTTTGATTTGCTGCTTTGCCCTCTAGGCCTTTTGAATGGTAGTGCTACCCTGATAATTCTGAGTCTGTCTGGCCCAGGGTGGCTGCTCCTATGGCTTTCTATGCTGGCCCCAATTTCTGAAACACAGGAAGAAAGAGCCCTACCTCATGGGGCAGTGGTAGGAGTGGTAGTCCTGATAACTTCTGAATCACTTTCAGGGAAATTATTCTCCATTCTTGAAGAATAGTACAGGTTTTCAGTGAAAAAACTCTATTGTCTATCCTCTAGAATCCAAGTATAATACCCTTTCTTCATTTTATCCAATCTTCATCTCTTCAATTTCAAACTGGCAGTGAGGCAGGATGTAAAGACAGGAAAATCTGAAGGACATGGAAAGGGAAAGAGCTTTCACCTCAGCGTCTGGTTTGGATTTCACAAGCTGAGAATCAGGAACTTAGATACAACTACCAAAAAAATACTGCTGTGTCCTGCCTGCATAGAGACTTTATGTGGGGGAGACATTTTAAATAATGTAAGTGTTAAAATAGCAATAAGCCATGCTGGGGGTTAAAATGTACGTCACCTTTGAATTTAACCTTGCTTTCCTCTCTGTAATTCTTTGCTTCTTTGAGACATGCCAAGGCAACTCCCTCATGACCCTTTTCTAATCCTATGCAATGTACTTCCTGAACCACCTCATAATCTCATTTTACTAAAGGGAAGTTCTTCCAATAGAAAAAACTAAACAGTGGAATTCCTTCCTTTGATCTGATTGCCACCTCCCTAATCTATGACTGGGATCTTTCTAAGTGGAACTGGAGGCTCACATGTCACACTAGGTGCCCAGAGCTGGGTGCCCAGGACCAACATCAATCACATGGGACATGCCCTAGGTTAAATAAAATTGAAGGGAACACATGCCCACATGTTTCTTTCTTTCTTTTCTCTCTCAAGAAACCCATGTCCATGTTTTGGGTGCATATATCTCTCTCTCTCTCTGAGCACCCACACATATTCTAAAGTGTGTAGTTAATAAATTCTATAACTTTGTTTTGCTGTAGCTCATCCTGAAATTCTTTTCTGCTGGGAAGCCAAGGATCCAGCTTAATCTGAGTAGTGGTCCCAACTAGGGGAACGCCTCAGGCTAGACATCAATTCTGAGCTGCACTGCCACTGACAGCTCTGTCTCTATTGGTTTAGTTCCATCTCTATTCCTGGCTTCTGCTACAATAGGTCATTATATTCATTTTCACACCTGTGATCTCTTTATCAAGCGTTGGTTAGCACATACTCTTAATGCTCTCTTCAGAACAAGCACTCCTTTTTTTTTTTTGCAGTATAGATAGGTTAAGAATTTTCTGAATCTCCAAATTCTTGTTCCTTTTAGGCATAACAATTCCTTCCTGAATTCCTTTCTGTTTTCACATTTTACTATAAGTAGTAAGGAGAACCCAATCCACAGGTTTAGTATTTTACTTGGAAATCTCCTATGCTAAATATTCAAGGATTTTTTTTTCGAGACCTTGAATTCATGATTCATGATCCTCTTGCCTCAGCTTCACAAGTGCTGGGATTACAGAGATGCCACCATGCCTGGTTAAATACTCACTTTTATCTCTTGTAAATCCTACCTTCCACAAATAACTATAACATGATTCAGCCAAGTTATTTGTTTCTTTGCAACAAGGACTGCCTTTCCTCCAGTTTCCCATAACACAGTCCTCATTTCTGTCCGTGGCATCACCAAAATCATCCTTTTCTCTAGTATTTTTAATATTCACCCCAAAACTCTTCCAGCATCTAGCCACTACCCAAGTCCAAACACACTTCAGCATGTTTAGGTATCTGTTATAGCAGTGTTCCCTTCATGGCACAAAAATTTGCATCGTCAGCGTTCTCCAGAGAAACAGAAACAATAGGAGACATACACACATCAATATATGTACATGTGTATTTATATATGACGTGTATATATGTGTATGTAAAGAGGTTTTATTATAAGGGATTGTTGCTATTAAGTGCCATTGAGACGGTGTCTGACTCATAGTGCCCCCATGTACAACAAGCGAAACTCTGTCAGTGCTTCTTTGCTATTCATAGGATTTTCAATTGCTGATTGTTTTTTGGGAGTGGTTTGCTGGATCCTTCCCCCAAGCCTACAACACCTGGTGTTCCCAGGCCATCTTCTATCTAAGTATTAACCAGGCCCAACCCTGATTAGGTTCTGAGATCTGACAGGTCCAATGCCACAATGCTACTACTGAAGGCATTATAAGGGATAGACTCACACAATTATAGAGGCTAAGAAGTCCCAAGATCTTCAGATAGAAAGCTGGAGACCAAGGAGGGCCAATGTGTGTAGTTTCAGTTTGAATGTGAGAGCCTGAGAACCAAGAAATTAAATTATGTCCATTCTAATTCAAAAGAACTTGCAAGCAAGTTTGAAGCCCAGGAAAACTAGATGTTTCAGTCAAACTTTAAAGGCTGGAGAAGATGGTTGCCCAGATCAAGCAGTCAGGCAAGAGGGAGTCTACTCAGCCTTTTTGTTCTGCTCAGATCTTTAGTCGATTGAATGAAGCCCAAACATATTAGGAAGTACAGTCTACTCATTCTACCTGTTCAAATGTTACTGTCATCAAGATACCACTGCCCCCATACATGCCTAGAAAGTTTGGCCAAATATTTGGCCACCCTGTGGATTAATCAAGTGGATATACAAAACCATATATACGTAAAAATCATACACTCATTTTCATGTATTATGTATACATGCAAAAAGGAAGCTTGAAATTTATCTTAAACCTTCAGAAATGAAAATCAAGGAAGAATTTATTGAATGAACTATTAAGAAAAAATAAATCTGCCTAACAGAATTGATATACTTCGTAATGATTCTGCTAAATAAGCCCAGAATCACTGATCAATACTTTTTGTAAACATTTTTCATTTTATGATATTTCAATGAGAAATATGATTTGGCAAATCTAAAATAGATTGCTAAGATATCCATTAGTCTTTCAAGTAAAGCCATTTGAAGTGCTTAAGCAATATGCTGTTACCTCGTGATCTGGTTCTCTAATAAGGGACTGTATTATAGAATTTTAAGATATTTTAAAAAGCAAGGTTTCTTTATGATTTAGATGTCCAGAATGAAGTGCTTACATTCCATTGTGGACAGTTCTCATTTCATCACTGGTATGGGAAGCCACTGGACTGAAAATACTCTCAACATTCTCCCAGCAAATAAGTTCTTTGACTCTTCTCCATCAATTGAGTCTGATCCATATGAGATGTAATAAGTGATTTTTAATTTGAAAAAAGTAAAAGCATTCATTCTTTGAAAAACCTTAGATGGCTTTGGGGACATCTGGTTTCAAGTAGCATGGCATTCTTCACTCTCAAATAGCTATATTAATTGGCCTGTAAAATTGGTTATTTAAAATATTTAAATGTTGGGGATTGGCTACTAAATATAGCAATTTTAGATTTAGAATAATTAATGGTGATCTAATCTTCTAAGACTAATCAACTAAACCCAGCTGCTTCTGCTAGATAGAAGCCAGAATAGGATACTAATTTTTCTGCTATAATAAAGGCCCCCCAAATTTTATTTTTGTACCACACAACAGTCTGAGGATAAGTAACCTCCTGAGCAGACTTTAGTGTCGAGGTTAAGATTCCTTCTAGTTACTCTGGCTTCCTTAACTTCCAACTCTCACCTCTTGATCTAAAAGATTTCTCTAGTCCACTCCATCTTCTGCCCCTCAGCTTACAAAAAAAGGGAGAAAAGGAAAGATTGGCACTGAATGCTCTCTGTAGGAACATGATCTACTTCATTTCTATCCAGTTTTTATCAGCCAGAGACTAATCACATTAACACACCTAGAACCAAATAAGTCTGAGTGATAAGATTAGTGGCTTTCTGCCCAGTTAAACCTCATATCTCTATAGAAGAAGGCAAGTAAAGATATGAGAGAGAAAACCGGCAGGCTTTGGCACAGAGCCTCCGAAGAAAGGAAGGTACTTAACTTATCCCCCACCAAAACTAAGGGGCATCTGTCGAGTTTTTCCAATAAATATACCAAGCTGTTTAAATGTAAGCTGTCATGGAAATAAGATTGTTATAAACAAAAGTTATGCTTTTATTGCAGTCACCAGGGGTCCTAGATTCCACCATGTTAAAAAATGTGCTCTTTATTTTTTATTTTTAATGCACTTTTTTAAATAAAAAAAAAGTATTACTTTTTAAATTTTTTTCCCTTTATTAGTAAATGATGGGGCACAGAATAATACAACATGGGCTTTTTCCATTATGCATTCTTTACATCACTTCTGGCAACATTTTCATCAATCCACAAAGCTGATGGAGCCTTATAGCTAATATGTTGTTGTTGTTGTTGTTGTTGTTGTTAGGTGCCATCAAGTAGGTATCCGACTCATAATGACCCTCACGGGGTTTTCAATGGCAGATTGTTTTGGGATTGCCTTGGGAGTGGATTGCCAGGTCCTTCTCCCATTTTTGGATGCTGGGAATTGAACTCTGGACCTCAGAGACTGCAGCACAGCGCTCTACCAACTGAGCTAAATCCCAGCCCCCAGCTAATATGTAGTGAAACTCAAATGCTTATTTGTGTTATATTCCCCTATTTTTCCAATATATTGATGAAGTTGTGCTGTTTACATTAAGATCATCCTCTCTCCATTCATCCCTCCACATAGACCCTCCTCTCCATCCCATCTTCTCCAATCTTTGCTTCCCTCTTGCTTCCCTCTGCTAGTTCCCTCCCTCCTCCTTTCTACTCTTTATATTGTCCTTTCTACACATCTTTTACATATTAATTTATGTATAGGATTTTTTTCTTCCTTTAAGTATGATTCAGCTCCCATGTATGAGTGAGAACACGTGGTATTTCTCTTTTTGAGCTTGTGTTCATTCACTTAAGATGATGTTTTCTAATTCCATCTATTTTGCTTAATGCACCTTTTTTTTAAATTTGGAGAATAACAAAAAATATAAAATGGTAACAATCAACCATAATTTCATTAGCTGGAGATAACCATTAAGATTTTTGTGTATTTCAAGCTGGGTACAGTGGCACAGGCCTATAATCCCAGGGAGGCAGAGGCAGGAGGATCTCAACTTTGAGGCCAGAGGCAGCCTGCATAACTTAGTGAGACCTTGTCTCAAGATTTAAAAAAATTTTTTTTTAAGGGGCTGGGAGTGCAGCTCAGTGGTTGAGCACTTGCATAATATGTGTAAGGCTCTGATTTGAACACACCCCCAGCACCCCACCAAAAAATAAATAGATAAAAAATAAGAGTTTAGTGCATTTTTATGGCTTCTCTCCACATGAATTTTCTCTCTACTTTTACATAATTGAGCAGTTTTGCACTTTTTAAACCTGATAATGTATATTTCACTCACATCATTAAAATATGATTCTAAATATTGTGTTTATGTTTGCCTTAATTTAAAATTTAGAAGTATAAGAATTCACTCAAGATGTTGCTAATATTAGATGCTTAGAATTTCCAGCTATTAGTATTAATAATGCTATTTTCATGCACATCTTTGTTCATACATTTTTGTCTGCATTTTGAATAATTAGAAAGTCTTAATGAAATTGAGTCAAAAATATAAAAAAATTGGAGACTCTTGATTTATATTGCTAAGTCACTTTTAACAAAAAGTTGTGAAAATTTGTCCTTATACTAGTTCTATTAGTTTCTTTTAAATGTCACCCTGACTAGCATTATCTTAATTAAATAAATTTGGTTCAGTTTATTATATGAAAAAGGACATTCACAGACCCTTGATGAGTGCTGGGCCTCAGTGTGGTTTCACATGCCCCAACAATGTTTTCATATCTACATTCATATTTTACAGAGGGTGCCAAAAAATGTATACACATCTTGGGAAGTAAATTTCCATTTTCCTGTTTTAAAAATGTGTTCAGTGCTTGGTGCCACTAGCATTTGTTCGATTAACTTCATCTTTTGAGCATGCTGTACATTGCTACTGTAATTTAATTCAACTTGAAAAAGTAATACATAAATAATATCTCTTAAAATGTGTAAACATTTTTGGCACCCTGGTATTATCTTGATCATTTATTCATCCCTTGTTTTAATGTAACTATAAATATTCATGTCTCATTGTGGTAGGCACTGATCCTGTCACAAACGAAATACACATATCTCATTTAATGACAAATGACAACTACATTTAATGACATATGTTACGTTTTTTTCTTTAGGTAGTACTGGGGAGATTGAACTCAGAGTCTTGTGCATGGTAGGCAAATGCTCTGTCACTGACGTGCACCCCCAAGTCCCTCTCTCTTTCGCTCTCCCTCTCTCCCTCTCTCTCTCTCTCTCTCTCTCTCTCTTTGGAGACATTGTCTCATTAAGTTGCACAGGCTGCCTCTGGCCTCAAGCATGTGATCCTCCCGCTTCAGTGTCCTGAGTCACTGCGATCATAAGCATGCACCACAGTGCCTAGCTAATGACATACATTGACTTTAATGACACCAACCAACTTGATTCAGCCAAGAATCTTGAAAAATATATTTTTAAAATGTAACAGTAGGAATTGATTATCTTAAATTTTTGGCACCTCATTTATGTTCCAAAGCTGATATAATTTTCTCAGAAGAAAACTTTAAATTCTCATTTCAAAGCACACTAACTCTGAATTTTAATACATTTGATGATATGATTTCCAAATCTATGGCAGATTAGAAATAGCAAATTAGAGAAAAGCAGCATATCCTTTAACAACAAATGATAAGTCAGAAATTGGCTAAAAGAAGAGAGAGATGTTTATAAAACAAACATAAGCCTTAAATCACATTTTTTTATTTTAAGAGTACTGTTTTATTCAGAGAATCTCTTTTTATAATTAATAAATGTTAGTGGGGTACAGAGTAGTAAGGCTTTTGATATTTCCATTGTGCGACTATCATTTTTGATTACAGTTTCACCAACTTACATAATTTATGAAACCCTTTGATTACTATGTGGTAAAAATCATATGCAATTATGGGTTATATTTCCCTGTTTTTCCCATGTATTCATGTAGTTGCATCATATAACTTGAGATTGTCTTCTCCCCTTTAACTCTGTATTATTTTCCCTCTTTATCCCCCTTCCACAATCTTTGCTCCCCCCTTCTTGACCCTCCCCACTTATTTCTACTCTATTTATATTTTCCCTTCTTAGATAAGCTTGATTGTTCCTTATTATATATCTATGTATTTATAGTTTTTTCCCTTCCTTTAAGTTAGCTTTAGTTCCCAGATATGAGTGATAACATATGATATTTCTCTTTGGGGGCCTGGGTTTTTTCACTTTTTAGGATAATATTCTCAGATTCCATACATTTTGCTGCAAATGACATCATTTCATTCTTTATCATTGCTGAATAAGATTTAATTGTGTATATGTACCACAACTTTTTATCCATTCTTCTATTGGTGGAAATCATGGTTGATTCCATACTCTGCAATTGAGAAAAGGGCTGCATTAAATATGAAAATGCAGGTGTCCCTGAGGTATGATGACATATCATCCTTTGGTTCCCAGGAGTGATATAGCTGGGTCATATAGTAGTTCTATTCCTAGTTTTCTAAAGTATCTCCATATTGATTTCCACAGTAGTTGAACTATTTTACAATCCTACCAGCAGTGTAAAAGGGTTCCTTTTTCTCTACATCCTTGCCAGCATTTGTTCTTATTTGTTTTGTTGATCTTGAACATTCTTACTGAACTGAGATGGAATCTCAGTGTTGTTTTAATTTGCATTTCCCTAATGGCTAGGGATATTGAGCATGTTTTAATGTGTTTCTTGGCTCCTTGGACTTCTTCCTTTGAGAGCTCTTTATTTCCTTTGCTCATTTATGTATTGGATTATGTGTTATGTTGTTATATGCTTTCTTAAGTTCTTTGAATATCTTAAAATTAATCCTCTGTCTGATACATAGGATGCAAAGATTCACTCCCATTCTGTAGGCTCTCCCTTAACTCTATTGATTATTTCCTTTGCTGTACAAAAGATTTTTAATTTTATTTAATCCCATAAATTAATTCTTGGTGCCATTTCCTGGGCAATTGGAGTCTTGTTAAGGAATCCGGAGCAGGCAGACAAGTGAAAGAAATCAAAGGGATACAGATAGTCTAAGTAGAGGTCAAATTATCCTTATTTGCAGATGATATGATCCTTAACCTAAAGGACCCCAAAATTCCTCTAGAAAACTCTTAGACCTAATTAACTCCTTCAGCAAAGTAGCAGGATACAAAATTTGCAATAAAAAATCAGTAGCCTTCCTTTACACTAATTGTGAACAGGAAGAGAAGGAAATTAAGGCACCAATCCGTTTCATAGTAGCTCCCCCAAAAATTAAATACTTAGAGATCAATCTAACCAAAGATCTTGAAGATCTCTATAAGGAAAACTTCAAAACATTAAAAAAAGAAATTGCAGAGGATACTAGAAGATAGAAGGATCTCCCCTGCTCATGCATTGGGAGAACCAATATGGTAAAAATGGCTTTTTACCAAAATCAATTTACAGATTTAATCCAATCCCCATTAAAATTCCAGTGACAGACTTTGCAGAAATAGGATAAGTAATACTAAAATTCATATAGAAACACAAAAGGCTGCAAATGGCCAAAACAATCTCTTTTTTTTTTTTTTCTTTTTTTTTTTTTTTTGTGGTACTGGGGGTTGAACCCAGGGCCTCCTGGTTGCATGCTCTGCAAGTGCTGGACCACTGAGCTGCACCCTCAGCCCATTTTTTTACTTTTTGAGACAGAGTCTCACTAAATTATGAAGACTGCCTTGGGTCTTGAACTTGCAATCCTCCTGCCTCCACCTCCTGAGCTGCTGGGATTACAGGCGTTTGCCACTGCGCCTGACTCGCCAGAACAATCTTAATCTTCAGAAGAAGCACAGGCTGGATCACTATACCTAACTTCAGGCTATACTACTGAGATTTAGTAGCAAAAACAGCTTGGTACTGCCACAAAAATAGGCTTGAAGACCAATGGAACAGAACCAGAGACCCAGAGATACAGAGATACACACACCAAGTACAGCCACCTGATTTTGGACAAAGGGGTAAGAATCTTCAATGGAGAAAAGATAGCCTCTTCAACAAATGGTGGTAGAAAAATTGGAAACTGAAAATAGACCCATATATCTCAATTTACATGAGAGTCAATTTGAAGTGGATAAGAGAATTCAACATAAAACTGGAGACCTTAAAACTACTAGAAGACAAGATAGGAAACACACTTCAACACAGTCATAGGAAAGTACTTCACTGAATCACAATTTTAAAAATAGTAACATTTTATTATAATATTGTAATTATGGCTCATCTATTCAAATAATATTGAGAAATCCTTATGTATTATTTTTACAAGGAATTTTAATATCGGAAAAAATTACCCCCCCTTTTTGTAGTACTGAACGTTGAACCCAGGGCCTTGCCTATGCTAGGCAAGTGCTCTACCACTGAGCTATACCACAGCCCTACATTTAAAAAAAATTATTTTGAAAGAGAGTCTCACTAAATTGCACAGGCTTCCTTTGTCCTTGAACTCACAATCTCTTGCCTCAGCCTCTGAGTTCCTGGGATTAAAGGCATGTGCCTGGATAGAGAAAAATACCCTTTAAAGTAGGTGAACATGCTAGGTATATCTTTGTGGCTAAAATTTGATCACAAATATGATTTTAAAAATTGAAAAGAATCCCTGGAATTAAATGCACTAAAGTATTAATTATGATTTTCTTGGGAGTGGTAATATTATCATTTCTTTTACTTTTTAAAGTGTCTTCTAAATTTTCTAAGCTATATATGTATTATTGTTGTTGTTCCGTACTGTCCAGTCAGTATCTGACTCATAGTGACCCTACACACAACAGGAGAAACAGTATTGTTAGTGCTTCTCTGCTATTTATAGGGTTTTCAATGGCTAATTGTTTTTTGGGGAGTTGCTCAAATAAAAATAATTACATTTATGTTATTATAGCGCAATCTTGAAATTTTAAGATAAGTCATTATACATGTGCATATTAGTAACATAAAATTATACAATAATTTATGCTTATAATGTTAGTCAAGTTAACCAAGAAAAAAATCCAATTTGGTTCCACAGACATTGCAGAAAGCCAGGGAAATTTATAGTCTGTTTTAAAATGTTTTATGCAAGGTAAAAAATAAATATAGAGCATGTATAGCATATAAAATGAAAACCAGTAAAGCTATAAAATGTATAATTAAGGATGATATTAAAAATTCATTATTTAGGCAGGGGTCTATTGAGGATGTCTCTTGAATGCTTGAAATTATTTTTTCTATAATGTAATTATCATGATGATTGATCATCTATGGTGACATTAGAAAGGAAATGCTTTAATTTGATAAGTCAAATATTAGCATTTTGTATACTTTACTTAGAGTACTCATTCAATGTAAATAATATTGCAAACACCTTACAAATTAAAATTGCACTTCAGGCCAGGCCTGATGACACCTGGCTGTCCTGCTGCTCAGGAGTCTGTGCCAGGAAGACCATGAATTTGAAGCAGCCTGGGTAACATGGTGAGACCTCATCGCAATGCAAAAGAAATTACACTTCAGGCCAAAATAATTTTAATAGTTTTAGCCAAAAAAGGTATTTTAAATTTTTCATATGCACTCATTTTGCATGTAGGAATGGAATCCTTATATAAATTGTTTTTGCATTTCTTCATTGGAACTTTTTCTTTGTATTTTGGAGAATTAACTTTTAAATACTTTGACTTAGAAAAATTACAGCATTTTCCAGAAAATTATGACATATATAAAATATTTCCTGTATATATAAAATAATAGCTTGAAATTAATCTGCAGATTTTCTAAACTAATAACATTGAAAATTACATAAATAAGTTACTTATTACATTGAATAAATTATATTGAACATATTTTCTACATGTGCTAGTTTTTAAGTTATTGTCTCTCTTACCTAAACCACCCCGTCCTACTCAGTTTTGTGATGCTGTGTCTGTTCCTCATTAGGTGCCATCCAGTCAGGCTAGGTCTCTGCAATGTTTAGCTAGAAGCTGCCAGCTAGGTTCCGCCAATAGAGGGCAACAAAGGGAGGTTGCAAGGCTTAATCCAAAAACTTCCTCATCTCTGCTTGCCTATTTTTTCAGTTACCTTTCCTTGCTTTGGCAACTAAGAGTCATTCCAACAGCCACTACTGATTCCGGTTTGCAATTTTTCTAACATTTGCAGAACCAACCATTGCACTTTCCTCTTAAGCAACACCAGCATCAGCTGGCAGATACTCTTTTGTAGATGTCTGGGTTAAAGCCTCACAAAGCTACGTATTTTACAGTTAGCAAATAAAAGCTCAAGGTACCCCATTAAATTTAAATTTCGGATAAATGATGAATAATTATTGCCGGGCACAGTGGCACACGCCTGTAATCCCAGCAACTCGGGAGGCAGAGGCAGGAGGATCTCAAGTTCGAGACCAGAGACAGTCTGGGTAATTTAATGAGATCCTGTCTCAAAAACAAAAAAAAGTGGGCTGGGGGTGCACCTCAGTGGTCCAGCTCTTGCAAAGCATGCAAGTGCAGGGCCCTGGGTTCAACTACCAGTACGGGGGCGGGGGGGGCCCTGGGGGGAAGAACAATGAATAGTTATTTAGTATAAATATGTTCTCAACATTGTATTGTGTCTTGTGTTTTAACTGTATTCCTATGCAGGCTCTGTTATTTTTAATAACCCCTAAGTTAATAGCTGCTTCCCACAATGGCTACCTTTGTTATAGTTTAATGTGATCAACTCTAGACCTAAACTCTTCTTTACATTCTGTCTTTCTCCTGGCCATGCTGACTCATACAACATAATTTCCTAAAGCAGAAATACTGGGATTGATAAAATAATTTCCCTGCCAGTGAGTGTTCCCATGAATAAGTTAATTTGGTGGAGAGATAGATAGATAGATAGATAGATAGATAGATAGATAGATAGATAGATAGATAGATATAAATATAGAGATATAGATATAAATACACTCTCTCTCGCTCTCTCTCTCTCTCTCTTTCTGACAGAAGCTAGCTAAACTTCATTTACTTTGTAAGGAAACTAGTTCATACAAAGAATATTTATCATTATATATGGGAAATGGATATGAATCATAGTAAATTCTCATATACAGCATGTTTTATCAACAGTTTAAGGAATTAAGAATTTACTATGAATATTGTGTTTGTGTATGTAATTGCAAAAATATGGGAATACAAGAAGAAAAATCTTATAGATCCGATGTGATTGTCAAATAGATCAGTTGTTACTTTGTAAAACAGATTAATTTCATTGTCCACCCCACATCTGAGTTCTGGACTCTGAACACTAAGTTAATTAGTTGAATACTTGGCAAACCTGGTTATTTATTGCTCAATGGTGTTTACATGGTATTTGTATAGTTCTTACAAATAAAGTTGTCCCAGTCTTTCCACTGACTCCCTAACCTATTTTTACCATCAACTGGATTCAACATCTGCTACAGTGGCAATTGTGACCTTAGTTGCCACTTAGATATTTCTGAGCTCAGTTTTTTTCATATCGGAAGAAAATCTCCCAAATCCTCTTCACAATAATGTCACCATCTATATTGCTGACTTGGACTGCTCTAGCATATTTCCTGAAATTCTTTACTTCCCCCTCCTTTGCCTATCTGTAGGTGTAGTTGAGTCGGGTGTGACTCATAGCGACCCTATGTACAACACAATGAAACAGTCCCTGACACTGTGCCATGCCTGGCACTATGTCAGTGCTTCTCTGCTATTCATTGGGTTTTTGATAGCTGATTGTTTCAGGAGTAGGCTGGTGGGTCCTCCTCCCAAGCCTCTCGCACCTGGTATTCCCAGGCAGTCTCCCATCCAAGTACTAACCAGGCCCGGCCCTGCTTAGCTTCTGAGATCTGATGAGATTAGACGCCACTGTGGTATGGCTGTAGACACTTCCTGTCTGTAGAAGTATCTATTTTGATTATAATATTTTTAAACAGACTGGGTCCCTGGTTTGACCTGTGCCACATTTCTGGCTTACTGCTTGGCTTTTGTTGTGTTTATAGCTGTCCTTGGTTATAGGATGACCATCTGAAACTCATTCCTTCCTGCCTGAAATCCTGTAATAGCTATTCTTTGACCTGAAACTCCTTACACTTGATTTAAGTCCAACTTCTGGTTCACCTGAGTATTCTTTCATCTTACCTGTGGCCCTGGATTAGTCTTGACCTTGCTACTTCCTAGGCTTAAGTAAAGGAGCTTGCTGCTCTATCTAAATAAAATAAACAGGAAAACAGTGGCTAAAGTGGGAGAAGAAGGTACCTATTTCTGCATACATAGTTATCTATGAGAACTCAGGGAAGGATGTTGGAAAGCCTCGTGACTGAGGTCACTGGCTCTGAGTCAGATGAACCAAGCTCTAATGTTGGTTCTATCACTTATTAATTGTGTGACCTTAGGCTATTTTCTTTACCTCTGTGTGCTTATTTTTCTCCACTGTAATGTCAACAGAAAATACATGCTTTAAGATTATTGTAAATATCAAGTTAAATAACCCATGTAAATTCCTTAAAAGTGTCTGGCACATAAAAAGTACTGAGATTATATTATCCATTGTTTTTAATTATCCCTCAATCATGGTATTTGAGGATTTTGCATTATGCCTAAAATTGAGTATCATGTCTGACTATGTTCTGGTTTATGAATCAACATGGACGATTGTTGAGTAGACTTAACTTCCCTTATGGAACTCTTGCTACTCTTTATGTTGCACCTATTTCTACAAAGAAAAAGGAAAAAAATCACTATTAATAAACTAATTCAGAATCTTATTTCAATCTCTGTTTGGAAGGTCAAAGATAGTTGTTGTTGTTGTTAGGTGCCATCGAGTCGGTATCCGACTCATAGCGACCCTCTGTACAACAGGGGAAACACTATTGTCAGTGCTTCTCTGCTGTTCATAGGGTTTTCAATGGCTGATTGCTTTTTGGGAGGGGGTTGCCAGGTTCTTCTCCCAAGCCTACAGCTTCTGGTGTTCCCAGGCAGTCTCCCATCCAGGTACTAACCAGGCCCGACCCTACTTAGCTTCCGAGATCTGACGGGATCGGATGCCACAGGGCTACCGCTGCAGGCCAAAGATAATAGGAATCTGAAAAATATAATGGCCAAAGTGAAGATATTAGAATAGCTTCTTCCAAAGCCAAGTTTCTGGATTAGGCAATCAGCAGCCTAGCTAATTCTATATTTTGGATATTTGGATACATGGATTTAAAAAAAAATAGAGAGAGAGAAATTTTCATGTAATTCGTTTCCACTTTTTTGACCTTATACAATGAGTCTACAATGAGGAGTTATGAATAACACATATCCTATGCATATATGACTCTTGATTTAAGAATACATTTAATTATCAAATCACTTTCAGAATTTATTATTTACATATGTATAATGTTAGGGTTGATGTATGATGTTTTTGCCAGACATAATCATGGTTCATCACATTGAACTTATTTTTTATGTTTTAAAGAAAAATTAATCTAATGTTCCATATAGAGTGACTAAACTAAAGATGTGAGGCTTACATATATGTCCAGTGTCACATAGCAAGTAGTCATCAGTCTATTTCCTCCCTCACACTGTTACTCAAAATCTAGTGTTCTTTCTGTTACCTCAGTCTGATGTCAAAAGTCTTTGGCTACTTCATGTGTTATAGTTTGAAGGTAATACTGGTAAAAATGAAATATTTGAGAGAACCAAGTAATCTAAAATATCAAAGGAATCAAAAAATCTAATTTTAGAGACTCACTAAAAAAGGTTTGATTCTGTTTTCCCTTTCAGAATATTGAAAAGAAAAGATCTTCAGATATCACTTCCAAAACCAAAAATATTGTAATGATAGCCACGATCTACTAAATGTTTGTCGCATACCAGACAGAGCAATAAGCATTTATGAAGCTCATCTGATCCACTGCTCATAAGAACCACAATAGGTAGTTCCTAGTCATTTAAACACAGAAGTGAGAAAGAAAGATCAAAGGTTAGACAGCCTGGAGTCAACACCCTAGTACCCCCAAATAAATAAATATATAAGTATATAAATACATAAATAAATAAATAATCATAATGCTGTATGTGCTTGAGTTTACATAACCAAACCTTCGATCTGGCTGCATAAAATCGTTACTTATGATGTCAGTTGGAAAACTTTACTGACATCATTTTCCTCCTGTATATGATTGACTGGTAGCTGTGACTCGAAATATATAGAACTATACATACAGAAAAATATAAATAAAAATCTGTTAAAACATTATATTTTTATTTTTCACAGTCTTAACCATTTTAAGTTTATAATTCATCAGTGTTAAGTATATTCACATTGCTATAGAACAGATATCCAGAACTTTTTCATTTTCCAACTCTGAAACCTTACACCCATTAAATCACATCTTAGTTTTCCCCCTTTTACCAGACACTGGTTACCGCCAGTCTACTTTTTGTTTCTATGAACTGGGCTACTTTAGATACTTTATAAAAGTAGGATCATACAGTTTTTTGTCCTTCTGTCACTAACTTATTTCACTTAGCATAAATGTCCCCAATGTTAACCCTTGTTGTAGTAAGTGATAGGATTTCCCTCCTTTTTAAGGCTGAATAATATTCCAGCTTGCATTGTGTATACCATATTTTATCTATTAATTTGTTGGTAGACATTTGGGTTGATTCCTCTTGGGTATTATGAATAGAGCTACTGTGAACGTGGGTGTGCAAATATCTCTTCAAGACATTGCTGTCAAGTCTTTTGGATATGCACCCATTATCAGGGTTGCTGAATCCTATGGCAGTACAATTTTTGATTTTCTGAGGTAACTCCATACTATTTTCCATCACAATCCAATGTTTGCCTCTTTTTATAGTCCTACTAATAGTGTGTTGTTGCTGTTGTTATTGTTGTTGTTGTTGTTGTTGTTGTTGTTGTTGTTAGGTGCTGATGAGTATGGTCCAACTCATAGTAACTCTATGTAGAACAGAATGAAACACTCCCAAGCGCTACAGGGATCCCAATTTCTCCACATGCTCACCACAGTTGTAATTGTCTGTAAAAACAGTATAGCTTTTTTCACTTCCTTTAGATGAACAAATATATTTTACAAAATATAATATGACATAAGCTAATATTTTTTTGAGGAACATTACATGCTGACATATTTAAATATTCTCTAGCCTCTAAAGGACTGGGGTTTAGTTCAGTTGGTAGAATGCTTTCTTTGCACACTCTGAGGCCCTAGGTTCGATCCCCAGCATTGCAAAAATGGGAGAAGGACATAGCTGCCTAATCCCGAAACAATCAGCCATAGAAAACCCTTTAAATAGCAGAGAAGCACTGACATAGTGCCAGACATGGCCCAATGTTGGTGGGTGTTTTGTTCTCATATACACAGGGTCACTATGAGTCAGACCTGCCTCAATGGCACCTAACAAGAACAACAGTCCTCTAAAAGTGTTCAATTTTAGAAGTTAAATATTTCCTTGGTCATTCCTTGAGTAAATGAATAACTTGCTCTTTTGAACCTAAAACACATGTTTGTTTCTTCAGTCTTTTAGCTAACCCTTTTTACCCAGAATTAAATGCTTCTTAAAGCATTCTTAAAGGGAGATAAGTGGGAAGGTGTAGACTTCTCACTTCAACAGTCTGCTAAAGATGGAGAGAAAAGGATGCAATTCAAAGACATGCTGTACTTGGAGATTTAGAAGTCAGGATGGAAATAAACCTGTGCAATAACAAGAATATTTGAAAGAGAACTTGACAAGCTACTGCTGCAGAAGGCTCAGTTCCAGGGAAATATGTCCGATATCCAAGAATCTGTGGAGTAAGTTTCTAAAATCATATCTTTCTACTTTTTAAAATTTCTCATTTGCTTGAAATATCAATCATTTGTTAGAGAAAAATGAATCCCAATTCTGAAGCATAGACACTAGCCAAATAGTAAAATACTATACAAACAACAGATGTGGATATTTGTATAGTGGCCCTTCTATGGAATAACAGTCAGAAATTGCCAATTTTTGGCTTTAAGAAAAAAATATTGCCATATATGCTACTGTGACATTTTGATTCCATGGTATGAATTTTAAAGTATCTTTAAAGTATTTATCACTTCTATTAATATCATTTGATTTTTCTTATTTCCATTTTCCATTTCAGTGGTAGGGCTGGGGTTTAACTCAGTTGGTAGTGCACTTGCCCTGCCTGCTCTGAGGCCAGGAGTTCAATCCCCAGCACCACAAAAATGGGAGAAGGACCTGGCAGCCCACTCTTGAAACAATCAGCCATCGAAAACTCTGTGAATAGCAGAGAAGCACTGACATAGTGACGGGCATGGTGCAGTGTTGGGGAATGTTTCATTCTGTTATACATAGAGTTGCTTTCAGTAGGATCCAACTCGACAGTACCTGACAACAACAGCAATATTTCATTAGTAGAAACTTTTAGAAGCAAATGTCTCTTTTTACTCTAAACATGACAGCAGATAAATAAAATGAAATTTTAATACATTTAATGTTACATTTGTTTACTATAAGAACAATATTAAAATTCTCAGAAGAATTACTACTACAAAAATATCAGAAGATTTAGCATTCTCTAGCCAATGACTGGTAAATTTTCTAAAGCTATCAGATGACTTATAAAGATAATGGATAAAAAAGACAGCAAGGAGCTGAGAGTGTAGCTCAGTGGCAGAGCACCTGCCTAGCCTATGTAACATCTGAGTTTAATTCTTCATTGCAAAAATTAAAATTTAAAAAGAAAAAAATTTAAAGACAGGAAGACATACAGTTATTTTTAAATATATATATACATGTGTATATATATATATGTATATATATGTGTGTGTGTGTGTGTGTGTGTGTGTGTGTGTATATATATAAAGACAAGTATTGGTTAAATTTAGGGTAGCTCACTTGGAGAGAAACAAAATTTTTAACCTTTTAGGTTAAATAAGATTATGTAGTAGAGAAATAAGAGTTCATAAGCTAAAAACAAAGCACACATTCTTTGTGGCAGCTAAAAATAGCAAGCCTGGGGATAAAGGAATTTTTCTTTCAGCATCATTCCATGTTTTGTTTAGCTAGTTTGACAAATAAAACAGAAATGTCGCTGCCATTATCAAGCTAGTTATTATTTCTTCTTGGTAATAGTATTCAGCAATGGAGAGCACAAGATAAAAAAATAGACATTCTTTTAAAACTTTTTAACCTAGCCTTTGCTAATGTTAAAGAGGCAAATTCCTTATTGAGTTTATGAGGAAAGTTTAATAATAATGAAGTTAGAGGAAAACATTACATTTTATACAAAGTGAATAAAACTCACTAAACATAACAGTGCTATATTTCCTATCTTTAAAAAAATACCTAACTAAAGCTTATCACTTGACTAGCAAGCTTCATTTACTAAGGAGTCACTGATTTGCAAGGTAAACATTTTGGAGAAGTCTATGGAGAAGTCTATGGAACTGGCCATGATGGGAATAGGAAGTTTCTTAGAGAAAAAATAGGAAAGGAAGAGCAAAGCATAGAGACTTTTGGCTTATCTAGAGAACTTTTTATTGATGGTTAGAGATAATAAGTAAAATCCAGCCAATTACAATGTTTTATTCCTTTCTAGTCTAACAGAGTCTTGTGCAATGAGATAGCAAGGGAGCACTATTTTCTTTTATACACTAATATCAAAACCAGCTAGGTATTTCACTTACTTTGTCATAATACTTGTTTCAGACAGGGGATACACCTTTTCTATGGAATAATATGGAATTATACTAAAGAACATCTAGTTATATACACTTCCTTTGACAAGGAAAGTACTTTTCCTATGATTGACTCTTATTCTGTACCCCCAAGCCTATATAATGTTTCTGCTGGGGTTTCCTTTCATTTTCTAATATTCCTTTTGCATTAGATCCCTTAAAAAACAACAACAACAACAAAAAAAAAAAAAAAAAAAAAAAAAAACAGGAGACCTGTAATAGTTTCCTGGTAGTTACTCTGCATCTGGTTTTCAGAAATCGGCTTCACACTGCTATGGTGGAAAAGCAGCTCAATGCACAGCTTCCTTTCTTTTGTTGGCCAGCCAGCTACAGCCAGGTCCTCTAGTTAGTCTCCTCCAAAACTCTCACTCATCTTGGCACAGAGGTAACTTTCTTTAGCCCTCTCTCTAGCCCATATGGGGGTGCAGGGAGAGGTACAATATGCTGACCACTTTCTCCAAAGAAATTCTCTTTCAGCATCTTCACTATCATTGGCTGTATCCCTTTTAGGGACATGACAGGATAATGCTGACCATACCAATGTTAAAATGTCTTAGCATCAGTTTAAGGGTATGGATATATTTGACACTGAATCCAAGTTTTCCAACAAATTTCACTTCCAATCTGCTTTTTTTATTGCACCACTCTTAAACAGGAAAGATACTGAGGGAAGAAACTTTAAACATGAGCCATTGACCAATTCTCTCTCTCCTCTCCTCTCCTCTCTCTCTCTCTCTCTCTCACACACACACACACACACACACTCACATACTGGTGCGCACACACACACATACACACAGAGAAAAAAAAAATTGGAAGGAACAGAAAATATGCAGGAAGAAAGAAAACCTTCTAAAAACATTCTTAGTATTTGCAACAATAAAATATATTGCATCCATGATACCAGAATTGTTATTGTTAGGTGCCATCAAGTTGTTATCTGACTCATAGCGACCCTAAATACAATAGGCGAAACATGATTGTCAGTGCTTCTTTGGTATTAATAGGGTTTTCAATGGTGGATTGATTTTGGGGGGGGCAGTAGGTTAGCGGATCCTTCCCCCAAGCCTATAGCACCTGGTGTTCCCAGGCAGTCTCCCATCCAAGTACTAACCAGGCCCAACCCTGCTTCGCTTCTGAGATCTGATAGGATCAGATACTACAATGGCATGGCTGCAGGCGAAACCAGAATAGGATGATACAAAAAGGAATGTTCAGAAAACAAACAAACCAACCTAGGAAATTAAAGATATAATTTTGTAAAAGAAAAACAGAGCAAACACTGACTGGGCTTTGAGGGAAATCTTTCTGAAGGTAAGATAAGAAGAAAATGGAATAGAAATAGAGAGAGAGAGAAAGAGAGAGAGAGGAATAAGGAAGTTAGAGAAACAGACTTGGGACTCCATCTTTCAAACCAGAGTTTCAAAAAGAGATATCAGAGAAGGAGAAAAGAAAATTTAAAGAATGAGAATGAGGTCAATACAAATGGACTAAAAATCACATGTAATTGTTCTAACAAGATAGAAACAAAGACCACTACAAGAAAAGTTTCTGTCTTAAACAGAAAGGGAACCCAAGGACATATAGAAAAATACTATATAGTAAAAGATAGAGAAGACTTGGATGGGAAACTTAGATAGGAAGGGGGGAGGGGGGAAACATAGAGGAGGGTAAGGGGTAACCTATATGAATAATGCTTATCAAATTGCATATATGAAAATTGTCACAACGAAAAGCATGTCAAAATGAATCA
>VMDO01017559.1:0-44567 GCA_007922755.1 Pedetes capensis | reverse complement strand
GCATCCTTTGAAAACTGTTTTTCTAAAGTATGCACTTTTTCTTGAAGATATCTATTTTGTAAACGTAAGTCTTCTACAACAGAATCTCGAGGAAGAGCTTGGTGGGTCCTATGAACAACAAGCACATACTCTTTACTATGCAAACCTCAACTCTCTTGTGTTTTACTACATTAAAACACAGGAAAGAAAGAAAATGCAATATGTCTATAATACTACATTAATTTAAAAAAATTTTTCAAAACCTGCAAACTTTACAAAAATAAATTAGAATATCACAATTTATATAATAAAATAATCCTCTCCTTTACTAAGGATTCACTTAAGGGCTTCTTTAACCTACCAGTTAAAAAATGTATTCTGATTTACAGAAATACATTAACATTTTTAAGAACATATATTTATTTACATGGAATTATGGAAGATAACTAAAAGACTCATTATTTTTACAACCATTACGTAGTAATTGCATAAATCCTATGTCTTTCCCAAATGGTTTGAAGATCCATAAAGACTCTTAATGGTTCCTGATAATACTCTATCATTTCAAATCTAAATTTACCTGGCTGGCCTACGCTGCGCTCCATAATCTGGCACAACCACATCTACCCAACTTTACTGTACAGGAGTCTTTCACTTAGGTAAATAAACCCACTCCTAATCTCACATGAAACATGCACTCTTGCCTCTACATCTCTGCTAGGGAGATATCCTATGTCATATGCCCATATGACTTTCTTCTCTTTAATATCTGTAATGGAGTCATAAAATTCAGAAATTCATCACACTTCTTAAATTTTTGTTTTGTTTTGTTTTGAAATGGTCCCACTATGTAACCCAGGCTAGCTTCAAACTCACAATCATCCGACCTTAGCCTTCTGAGTGTTAGGATTACAGGTGTGCACCTAGCCTGGCTAACCTTCTTGAATTTGGAGAGAAGACAAGTTAAATCTTTTCCGTGAAGTCTTCGTCCAACTGCTTCAGCTCTCACAGACTCGCATTAGAAAAACACAAAACAAAACAAAACAAAACAAAAAAAAAGAAAACATCTTCCAGAGTAGCTATAAACAGATGTCAAGAGAAGGAATTCCTCAATCATTTTTAAGTTTCCTATCAAGGAATTTAACCCGGTGAAGAATTAAAAAAGAAACAGTAGCTTAGAAAGAAGGAAGAAGGGATATACATTACAAGCTCATGAGAATGTTAATTTAGAAGAGATTAACTTCCTATGTTAACATCACATTCATATCAACATAATATTAGACATTAATAAAGAAGCACTAGCTCAAAAGCAAAGGAAATGAAACCAAAAACAGACAAAAAGATTTCATCAAATTAAAAAGCTTTTATACAGTAAAGTAAATAATCAACAGAAGGATGAGAACACCTACAGAATAGGAAAAAATATATAGAACTATTTATCTGACACAGAATTAATTTCTAAAATATATACAGCACTTCAAAAATCAATAGCAGCAGGCATGGTGGCTTATACCTATAATCCCAGCAACTAAGGAGGCAGAGACAGGAAGATTACAAGTTCAAGGCCAGAAGCAGCTTATATGACTTAGTGAGTCCCTGATTTAAGATAAAAAAAATGAAAAATCTACTGAGGGGGGGCAACCCAGTGGTAAAGAACTTGCAAAGTATGTGTAAGGCCCTGGGTTCAACCCTCAAATACCATTAAAAATAAAAGAACACACAGCTCAATACCACTAATTATTAGGTAAATACAAATCAAAATCACAATGAGATACTACTTCACTCCAGAAATAATAGCTATTATTGAAAAGACAAAAGATAACAACAGCTGGTGAGGAGGTAGGGAAAAGGGAACCCTTGCACACAGTTGGTAAGAATGTAAATTAGTATAGACATTATGAAAAACAGTACTAAGCTTCCTCAAAAAATCAGAGACAAAACTACCACCTGATCTAGCAATCCCACTACTAGGTATATATCCAAAGAAAATGAAATGACTATATATCAGAGATATCAGTATTTCCATGTTTATTGGAGCACTATGCACAATAGCCAATAAATAGAAACAACCTGAGTATCCTGTCAAATGAATGGATAAAGAAAATGTAGTATACAAACACACACACACACACACACACACACACACACACACACACACACACAGAGAATGCAATGCTATTTGTCCAAAATAAATTGAATCCTGTTTGTTATCTGAAACAACACAGATGGAACTGGCAGACATCATAATAAGTGAAATAAACCAGATACAGATAGCCAAACACTGTATGATCTCATTCATGTGGAATATAAAAAAGTTAAATCTCATAGGAGTTGAGGGTAGAATAGTAGTTACCAAAAGTTGAGGAGATTAGAGAAAAGGGAGGGATGGGGGAAAGGCTAGTCAATGACTATAAATGACAGATATGAAAAATAAGTTCTAGTGTTCTATTGCATAGGATGCCTACACTAACAATAATTTAATGTATATTTCATAAAAGCTAGGATTTTGAATGTTTTTACCATAAGGAGAAAGAAGATATGCTTACTCTAATTTGAACATTACACAGTATATATGCTGTTGCTGTTAGGTGCTATCTAGTCCTGTCCGACTCACAGCGATTTTCAATGGCTGACTGTTTCGGAATTGCCTCAAGAGTGGATTGCCACATCCTTCTCCCAGTTTTGTGGTGCTAGGATTCAAACTCGGGACCTCAGAGACTGCAGAGCAGCGCTCTACCAACTGAGCTAAATCCCAGCCCACACAGTATATACATATATTGAAATGCCACATGGTACTCAGTTAATATGTATAACTTTTATGCATGAATTTGAAAAATGATTCTAAAATTTAAAGAGAAGCACTAAATGAATTTTTTAAAGATTAAGAGAAAAAATATGCTACATTTAGGAGGAGTATCTTCATATCAGAATGCTACAAATAGGTTTCAGATCTTGACAATGATTATTAACACAGTTACAGATCATTTGTAAGCACTGAGCAGAAAAATTATGTATAATGAACTGAAGTTTACCTTAGAAGAAATAAATGAAACAGAAAATTTAAAAATAGTTTTAGTTGTTGTTAGGACATGATTTTACTTTACTCTACATGACCATGGCTCTGTCAGAAAACATAGCTTGAAAGGAGATAGTAAAATAAAACAAATCTTATAGGCTCTAAGAAATGATATGATGGGAGGTGGGCCTCCAGGTACAATGTAATAAATACACTTAATCTTCTCTCTTTCAAATACAAGGATCAACTATTTGAAGACTTTGAAAAGTAAACAGTAGAAGTTAGAGTGGAATAAAATGCCAAGATTTAATTATGAGCCATTCAACAATTAATTTCCCTTTTCTTCTGTCACTGCCTGCTCTGAACGCATGATTTGAAATCTGAAGGTGGTATAAGCACTGAGATCTCTGAAAAAGCATTCTAGTTCTAGCTTATGGAAGGATAAAGGGAACATCCAAGACTCATAGAGAATACCAAATCACTTTAGCATTTATTTCTCCTCTAGGTTGTCTCAGATACCAGCCCTTCAGTAATGCCATGTTGGTAGTGGCAGAGGCTGCAATGGGAGCCCAAACTTAAAACTTTTTTAAGGAGGAGAATCTTTTCAGTTGATAGAGTTGTAATACAAATGGGTGTTGTTGCTGTTACATGCTGTCAAGTCAGACCTGACTCACAGCAACCCTAACCACACCAGATCAAAACACCAACCAACACTGTGACAGGCACAGGATTTTTCTGTTTGTATCCACTGTTGCATCCACTACGTTTCTTCTCATTTTGAGTTGTGCCACATTAGTAAAAGGAGGTCCCAGGGGCTTTATTCCATTCTCATCATTAAGGTCAACTCTAACTTGAGGAGGCAACTCTTCCCAGGCATTTCTTGAACACCTTCCAGCCTGGGGGACTCCTTTTCTGGCACTATTATTTGACAGTGCTTCTCTGCTATTTACAAGGTTTTCAATGGCTAATTGTTTCACGAGTGGGCTGCCAGGTCCTTCTCTATACTCTGTCTTAGTCTGGAAGCTCAGCTGAAACCTGTCTACCATGGGTGGTCCTATTGGTATCTGAAATACCAGTGGCATAGCTTTCAGCAACGTGCAAGCCCACACAGCATGACAAGCTAACAGACATGTGGGACTAAAATGAAGGTAGTACAAAAATAGTTTTTCTCTTCCCTCTTTCTGTTCTGTTGCTTGCTAGGCTACAGATGAGTGTGACTGCTATAATACACAGCATACTGGGTTTAACTAAAGCCCCAGATTTCTGTCCAAAGTACCAAAATGGGAAGCCTGGGGAAATAGGAAGTATCAGAAAGACATCAGAAGCATAGCTCAAGAAAGGGATCTCACAAAGTTGTTTATGAACTTCTGGGCTTACTCTTGAGCTATACGTGTATGTAAAACACAACCTAAACTTGAACCAACACATATTTGTTATTTCCTTATTGATAGGTCAAGTAGTTTTTCATTGCAGTAGGTACTGCAATTCTATGTAATAGCTTACCTCATATACAATATGTCATTTTCTAAGTCAAGATTTCTCTTTCTTAATTCTTCCAATTCTTTTTCGGCCTCCAAAGCTCGCACACCCAAAACTTGATCAACAGTCATGCCAGTTGTTTTTAGTTTCCTCTGCAAAGTAAGTTTCTCTTTATCAGCTCTGTGGAAATGAATACAGACTCATGAAAATATACCATTTATTGTTTGGCTTATAATTATTAGACCAATATATAATAGTTTTATCATTCTGGTATTCTATCATTCTGGTATTTTATCATTCTGATAAATATCTGGTATTTTATCATTCTGATATTTGGTATGAACTAACTTATTTCAAAATCATAGACACTCCATTTATAGTTGTTAAAATATATTTAAAATATATTTTAAAGAAAATAAAAAGTAATAAAAAATAATTTAAACTAGCAAACTTCTCAAGTTATCAACTATGATAAAACTATGTAATTTCCAAGTCAATAAATTTTAAACATAATTATTTTTACAATGAAATTTAAACTCACTTGGCAAAAAGATCCTTCAAAGTATTCAACTGCTTTGTTAGAGTATAGACTTCTCCCTCCTTCTCCTTTAACTTGTTTCGCATTCCCTCTATTTTGTTTTGCCATTTTTTACCTTCTTCCCATCTAATTAATTCTTCTCTAGCACTCTGTAAACAATAACAAATGTTAGAAAAATCGTCAATATTATTTTTAATCTCATTTTAAGATTTGCCAATTATAATGTACCTAGAAAAACAGCAAACAAATACTTCCAAGAGAATATGCAAATAGATGTA
Source organism: Pedetes capensis (assembly GCA_007922755.1). Lineage (NCBI taxonomy): Eukaryota > Metazoa > Chordata > Mammalia > Rodentia > Pedetidae > Pedetes > Pedetes capensis. The sequence goes on along the minus strand of VMDO01017559.1, from coordinate 39,277 downwards.
ACTTTTAGAATCTTGAGACATGCCAAGCTCTTAGCAAAAATGATCTTCAGTTTAAGTAGGTATTATTTTATCACTTGACAGAATTCTGGATGACAATTTTGACTAATGCCAATATCCTTAAGAAGCTGTTAACTAAAGATTCTAATACAGGTGTTCATGAGTAAAGTAAGCTTCTAACAAAGAATTTTGTGTAAATGACCAATTCAGTGCTATTACCCCATGACAATTTCCTAGCTTCACAATCTATTCAAATCCTTAATATGCATTACTTCATTCATTCAACATCTATTCATTTAGTTCTAACCACATGCCAATACTACTCCAAGGCACTAAGAACAGAAGCATTATAAACAGATGAAAAACAGTAACTTCATGAATCTTACAATCTAATTTATATTAGTTGGATAGGTAGACTAAGAGGGAAGATAGCAAAGTATACATAAACAAGAAAGCAAATCCCAAAATAATAACTTAGCTGGTGATAAGTGCTTAAAGAAAGATGGGAAAGGGATTAGGGTATTTCAGGCATAGGTAAGTACACTGGTAATGTCATGGTTTGTTATAATTATGACAAAGGAGCTAAGAAAAGCCTATATAATAAACAACAATCTCAAGTACTGAACAACTTTCAAATGTCCTACTGGATATTTATACAGTTGAAAATTCTGCTAACAATTGCTTAAGAATTTATTTCCACTTCAGATATTAACATCAAAATATCTGTAATAGTTTTACTATACATTGAATTTTCTAAAAATACAATGGCCTTAAAAGAAAGGCTACAGGTACTGTTCCACTGAGAATAATACCAACAATTGTTTACATATAATTTTTTAAATCAAATTGCAAGTAGCAATATCATTTGTGGCATATGACTTTCTAAGAGAACACATTTGTATCACTCTGTATTTGTAGCTTAGCATTCACACTAACACTACATAAGGTGCAAGTACATCACTACCTTATTCCCGGTGTAGTCATGCCAGACCATATACATGTTGACATATGAATATTAATAGGTTGATTATTTGTTAAGTTATTTTCCTTTTATATTTCTCCTATATATTTCATTTAGGATATTTATAATGATATTTTTGAAATTACTTGAGTAAGTAGTTTATATTAACCTTGAATTTCATTTGGAATATTATGAAACATTACATTTACTTTAAGTGGGAATATTGGGTCTGAAACAATTGAAAATTGTGGCTTAAAGTCAAATTCCCAACTAAGATTCATTGTCCTATTAAAACTATCTCCTCCAATAATAGAGACCTATTTTCTCCAATAGGCTTCCTCCAAGACTGGCTAATTTTTTCTCTTACTTATTAATAAAGTGGTGATGTGCCCTAACTGGAACATAACCAGTAACACTGGGTCACTAAGACCTACATCCTTTTTAAGGATATCTAGATATTTCTTTTTGCTGCAAGTGGTTTTAAGTTTTAAACCTTTCTTAAAATCTTTTGTTTGTTTTGGTTTCAAAATATATATTTATTAGCATTTCATAAACAGATTTTGCGCCTGCAGCCATAGCCCTGTGGCATGCGATCCCGTCAGATCTTAGAAGCTAAGCAGGGTCGGGCCTGGTTAGTACCTGGATGGGAGACGGCCTGGGAACACCAGAAGCTGTAGGCTTGGGAGAAGGACCTGGCAACCCCCTCCCAAAAGTCAATCTGCCATTGAAAACCCTATGAACAGCAGAGAAGCACTGACAATAGTGTTTCCCCTGTTGTACAGAGGGTCGCTATGAGTCGGATACCGACTCGACGGCACCTAACAACAACAACAACAAACAGATTTAGCATGTACACGGCTAATGTAAATATAATGCTCAGGTCTGTTAGACCCGTTTCTCACCAATTAAATTCAGCTAAAAAAAAAACAAAAAAACAAAAAAAAACAAACCTTATTAAAAAATGCAGAAACTTCAGTAAGTGGTTGATGGGTTCTCTTTTCTTGAAATATATACAAGGAAGTATCTGTTATTTCTACAAATGTAAATACTAGTTGGGAGCACAAAAGTTTGTAAGTAATACTGCAGCATGGAATGGAGTCTTTTGTTGGGACTGGGCAATTCTACCCCATCTTACATTACCCTCTAAAACAAGATTGAGGGAAGGAAGATTAAGAAGAGAATTTAAGAACAGAAAAACAACGGCAAATGCTATCCAGGGGTATTCTAAATGAGAGAGAGGAGTAGAGAAGATGGGGAGAAAAGTTCTCTTTTTAAAATATTTTCTGTACTAAAAGCTTTGGATGCTGATAGCACTTTTAAATTTTCATTCATTCAACAGAAACTATTTAGGCATGCCAACCTGTTAGCAAAAATGAGCACCTCCTTTGTGTCAAGAACTGCTCTACATGCTGAAATTACAACAACAAACAAAATGGGCAAAAGATCCTGCCATCAAAGTATACAGCCTAGCCAGGAACAGCAAAAGATGAACACTGATAAATAACATCCAGTGTGTTCAGAAATGAATAAATGCACTGAGAAGAGAATGTAAGACATAATGATAGATTTTGTTACACAGGCAGGCCACCTTGTTTGCAGAAAAAAGGTGCTAAAATTTCCAAACACTCAATATGAAGGCATTCTTTGAATATAAACTAGAAATGTCCATGTATCATAGATCATAATGAACAGTCTTACTAGTTTCCTGGATATGGATATTAATACTCATATTGTGCTCTGTTCTTTTTACATGGGTATGGACTTGATGTCTTACAAAAGACTCACATGTTATTTCACTGATCAGTCAAAATTATCTTAAGAAAGTTACAATGCAGACAGTATTGTTTCCATTTTAAGGAGGAATAAACTGAAGTACAGGTTTGGATATCGGGCAAAGCCAGGAAGTTATAGAGGTATTATGACAGAAATCAGGCTGGGAACAGGTATTCAAAGAGTAGGCTTCTCCCAAAGTAGGGAGGCAGCAAAGACAGCCAGTGAAGACATTTCGATTTTGCTGTTTTCACTAACATAGCTTCTTAGGCAAAGCATAGTGTGGCTTGGAGCAAACAAAAGCAATTATTTTCATCAAAATGATACTGATGTTGATGGGTTTTTATAGGGAAAACACATTTTGGAGTGTGAGTTATAAAGATTTAATTCTATTACCTATTCTCTATTCAGTGCCAGTATAGACACTTAATTTTCTTTTCTATTTTTATGTTATTTAAATTATTTTATAGATGTTGAATACTTTACAGGTAAATTATACAATACAATTTTTCCTAATCATAGCTTTTCCAAAATGATCTTCTTTAGTGGCAAAAATGACTACTCCTAGGAATTGTTTTTGTTTGTTGGATTTAGTACTGGGGATGGAACCCAGGGCCTTGAACATGCTAGGCAGGTACTCCATTGCTGAGTTACAATCCCAGCCCTTGGCAAATATTAGTACTAACATTAACATTTCCCAGGTAACTTTTAGTATTTCAAATATTACTGACATGGTATCTTCAGTTTATTGTTTGCAACAAATTTAATTACATGCATTTTATACAGTTTTAGTTTTTCTTTGGGTTATTTCTACTGGTAATTTTTTCAGTTAACTAGGTAACATGAAAGAAACTTTTAAGCAATTTATCTCACATTACAGAATCAATCTATTGGCATATTGGTTATTATTATTGTAACTACTGAATATATGCCAAACTATTTCTTTACTTTGCAGTAACAGCTCAGTGTACTGAAACAAAGACAGGACACATTTGTGTCAAATTGTTGTTTTGTTAGGTGCTGTCAAGTCCCTGTCTGACTCATTGCGACCCTATGTACATCAGCTAAAACACTATTGTCAGTGTTTCTGTGCTATTAATAGGGTTTTCAATGGCTGATTGTTTTTTGGGAGTGAGTTGCCAGGTCCTTCTCCCAAGTCTACAGCACCTGGTGTTCCCAGGTGGTCTCCCATCCACGTACTAATCAGGTCTGACCCTGCTTAGCTTTGGAAATCTGTCGAGATGTTGGACACTACAATGGTACAGCTTCAGGCTGGGTCAAATTAGATGTCTTTAAATGCCCATCTTTGTCCCAGTGGTCAAAAGCACAGATCTACATGAATTATTACCGTGGGGAAAAATGATAAACCCAGTTGAATATGTAAGATGTGAAGAGACTGAAGATACTCCAATGTCAGGAAGATGATATGGAGATGATGCAGTATTTCCAAATAAGAAATCACATTATAGGTGCCCCCTCAAGTAGACTGTAAATTCCTAAATGACAGAAACTTGTCTTGGACTTCTCTACTTCATTCAGTACCAGTTCTAGTATGTATCACGCACTCAAATTAATATAGCATATTCTCTGTCCATCAGCTTCATATTTAACTTACTCCATCACTAAACATCTTAATCAGCATGCTTTACATACCTTTTCTTTCATGTCTACCTCGCCCACTTTTCTTTCCAGTTGGCTTTCAAGTTTTTTAACTTTCTTTTGAAGTTCTTCAATTAAATTTTGTTTATTATCTTTTAGAGGCTTGCTCTGAAAAAATAAGATGCAATTTCATATTCTACATATACATTTCAGAGTATACAAAAATATTCCAATCATAGAAATTTTCTGAGGCTATCATTAACCATACTTTCTAAATGGTACTCTTCTTATAACATGGTAGTTGCTTCTGTATTTTACAATCTATGCCAGGGGTCCCAAGCCCCCAAGCCACAGACTGGTATTGTCTGTATTTATGTCTGTATTTATAGGCATTCCCCATTGTATTACCACCTGAGCTCTGCCTCCTGTCACATCGGCATCCCCCTCTCCCCAGTCCAAGGAAAAACTGTCCTCCACAAAACCAGTCCCTAGTGCCAAAAAGATTATAGACTGCTGATCTATGCTACTCTAGGACTGTAACTACAATAAGAGGTCAGTAAAAGAACTAGTTATATTAATCAAAATGAACTGAAAGAAAATTTTAGCAAATACTATAGATAAAATTAAATAGTAGGAACAACTACCTATGTCATTAATCAAAGACATTATCAGAATTAAATATAAGATTACCTGTAATCCATTGGATAGTCTTTTAATTTGCCTTTTCAGATCATCATTCTCTTGATCAAGTCCATCCTTCTCTCTAAGTATTTTATTATAGGCTTTTTGTTTTTTCTGCAGCTCATTACTTAAGTCATTCAAATTATCAGTTAGTGAATTTTCTCTGTTTTTACTTGTTTTAAGAGCATCTTTCAATTTTAAAAGATTTTCATTTAAATCACCAATTTGTGACTATTAAGAGATAAAGAAGTATTATTTAAATATCACTGATAAAAGATATACAAAACAGAAACTATTGTATTAGTACTGATAAAAAGAAAAATCCAGTCTAAAATTTTTAGTACAGTATAAAAGAAAAAATAAAGAACACTACATATATTTTTCCAGATTCATGTCAAATGAACCAAATCTACTTTGAGAGGAAAAAAATAAAAAATAAACTGAAGCAATTAATCTTCAACAAACACTCAGAAACATTTTATCAGTTAAACAAATGTTTCACTATGGCTGAATTAATTAAAGAAACCAGTACCTATCAACATACATGGCAATATTTTAAACACTAGAAGCGTGATTAATATAACACAAAATTTCTAAGTTCAAATAGTTTCTCATCAACTTTGTAAAGACAAGGCACGAAAGGATTATGTGCAATCCTAGACAGGATACATAAGCCACTAGAAGGCATTCAAAGGTTGGAAGAAAAACATCAATGGTCTTGGAAAAGCTAGAAAAGGCTTTGAGAACAGGGATTGGAAGACAAGAGAAAGGTACTTTAAAAAGGTATCAACAAAGAGCATATTTCTCTTTAAAAAATTATTTACTTAATGGATTTTTACTATCAAATATGACCACAATTGAATAAAATAGGAGCTTTAAAATTTTTGAGTAAAATTTAGTCCTTAAACAGTTTAATGGTAGTGAAGGGCATAAATAAATAAATAAATAAATATCACAAAAAAAAAGTAAGCAGATTTTTCATTTTATTCAGAATATACTACATGAAGCTTTGTATAAAGAAATTTGAAAGTCATTATGAAATATACATGTTTAGAAAAAAAGGTAAAATAACCCAATGATCAGGTAAGAAAATAATAAAATACAATGCAAAAAAATAAGGAAGTTGGAAAAACAAAGGTTTCTGAGGCTGGCAGCTCCTTAGATAAAATGTCTTAAGGACTACAGGATTCACATAAGCTATTTCAGGGGTAAAAGAGCTAACTTACTCATAGTAAGAACTAATATGCCTGCAGCCGTAGCCCTGTGGCATCCGACCCCGTCAGATCTTGGAAACCAAGCAGGGTCGGGCCTGGTTAGTACCTGGATGGGAGACCGCCTGGGAACACCAGAAGCTGTAGGCTTGGGAGAAGGACCTGGCAACCCCCTCCCAAAAAAAAAAATCAATCTGCCATTGAAAATCCTATGCACAGCAGAGAAGCACTGACAATAGTGTTTTCCCTGGTGTACAGAGGGTCGCTATGAGTCAGATACCGACTCGACGGCACCTAACAACAACAACAAGAACTAATAGAGCAAGGCACCATGGCACTTTATTGTAATCCCAGGAATTTGGAAGGCCAAGGCAGGAGGACTGAAGGTTTGAGACCACAGGCAGCCTATACAACAACTTGGCAAGACCTTGACTAGATAAAAAATTTTAAAAAGAGGTAAGGGGAAGAGCACTTTCCTGCATTATGAGGTCCTGAATTCACCCCTCCAAGTTGTGTGTAGGGGGAGTAATAAAAAACTAGATAGAAAATTCTGCTTAAGCAAAAGAAATAGAGCAAAGCTAATCTACATATCTATCTCAACTATCATTTTAGAAGTTAAAATAGTAGGTTTATTTGTAATTGCCAAAGCTTGGTAGCAAGCAAGATGTCCCTCAGAAGGTAAATGGGTAAATAAGCCATGATCCACCAGACACCAGGACATTATTCAGTACTAAAAACAATATGTTAGTAAGTAAAAAAGCCAATCTGAAAAGAGGTTGCATATTGTATGATTCCAACTAAAAGACATTTTAGAAATGGCAAAACTATGGAGATAATAAAAGATTAGTGGCTACTAGGGGTGGGGAATAAATAGGAAGAGCACACAGGATTTTTAGGGAAGTGAAAACCCTCTCTATGATACTATAATAATAGGTACATATCATTATAAATTTGTATAAATGCACAGAATATAAAACATTGAGAGTAAAACCTAATGCAAATTTGAACTTTGGGTGATTAGGATGTGTCTATGTAGGTCTGCTAACTGCAACAAATATGCCATCCTCATGTGGGATGCTGATAATGGAAAAAGCAATCCATGTGTTGGGGGAAGGGGTAATTTGGAAATCTCTGTACCTTCTTCTCAACTTTGCTGTGAACCTAAAACTGCTCCAAAAAAATTCTTTAAAAGAAAACAAACACATGGTATAACACTTGCCTATGCTAGATTTGAGCCCCAGCATAAGCAAAGGAAAAAAAGAAAAAGAAAATATTTACATATTTATCTCCTAAGTAAAGAGTTTCTTAAATTTAATTCTATTAGGAAGAGTATCTCATAATCTCATATTGGCCTTTTCTTTCCTAATGACCAAGATGATAGTTAATATATGAGTATCATAAAGATAGGTATTCAAAAATGTGTGTATGTGTGTGTATTTATCCACCAATAATTCATTATACATTTCCTATTCATTGTCAAAATTATTATACATTGAAGTGAACCCTCTTACAATGGGAACTACTAGAAATCAAGCTATATTAATAAATGTGTTCATGTTCACCTTTAACTCTCTAGTATGTCGATCAACAATCTGTTGAACATTGAGATTTGCCTCTTTTTGAGAAGTTATGGAAATAATATGTTCTTCAGCTGCTGCTGTCATTTCTGCCCGGAGTTCCAAAAGTGCTCGACTAAGTGCCTAAAAATTACAACATACATACCTTTTTTTAAAAGAAGATTGATATTTTATATTACAGTATACAATAGAAAATATCAAGAAGTTTTGTTACTTTCTACTGTTTTCCTAAAATATCACATGTTTGATCAACCATAATTCAAAAAGTGAACTTTTTCAAATGAATTTCCCTCAGTAATAACACTCAATTCTTTCCAAATTTGAGTGCGAGTCTTCAAAATCTTTGCAATAATTTTGAGAATCAGGCAATTTATACTACAAGAATCAAGCATGCTTTGTTTTCAAACATCCAATCTTAAACATTTATCATAAATTATTCACTTAATACATCCTTCCATGTGAAATTAATTGGATTTAGGTAGACAAGCAATGTTACAGGAAAAGCTTAAAATATTTTCTAGTAAACTTCATGAGCTAAGGTAGAAATATAACAGTACCTTCTAAAATAATTTCAGTATACCAAATCTGAGATAAATAAAACATACTTAAACCAGACAATTTTCTGACCAACTCCTTCCCACAAAAATATCTGCTGACTCCCTTCTCTAATCTCTTCTTCTTCTCACTACTGTATTTCCCTCTTAATTCTCCAAATTGTTCAAAATTGTTCAGCTGTTCCAAATAATCTCAGCAGCATGAAATCTCAATAGAAAACAAGAGAAAAAATGTAATTAAGATTTTCCATCCTCTCATATAGATAATCCACCAATCACTGATGATGATAGAAAAAAAACTGAATTATGCATTTAAAAACAGCACTCAAACTGGATGTGATGGCACACACCTTTAATCCCAGCAAGTGGGAGGTGGGTGGAGGCAGGAGGACTGCCAGTTTGAGGCCAGAGGCAGCCTGTGTAATTTATGAGACCCTGTTTCAAAAAGACAAAGTAAAAAACTGGGCTGGATGTACAGTTCAGTGGTTTCACACTTGCAAAAAGCATGGGTGAGATTCTGGGTTAACCCCCACCACCACCACAAAAATAAATAAATAAATAAAGCACTCAATTACACTATTTAAGAATTGTCTCGAAAGAACTTTCCTATTTAATAGCAAAAGCTATTTCTTTTTATTATAACACAGAGAATTAATACTACTTTTTACAAACCTACAAATTTTCTCTATGACTTTTTAAAATGCTAATAAAGTATTTCTTATTACTTACTTTTTGCTGTTTCTCTTTCAAGGCTAACTGGCTCTTTAGTCGTTCTACTAGATTTCTCATTGTAGTTGTTGGAGCTCTTGAATTTGCTTCTTTTTGAGCCTGAAGTTCACACTTTAGATTCTGTGACTCTTTTTGGGACTGGGCCAGAAGACACCTTAAATCCTCTACTTCTGCTTTCACTTTTTTCATTTCACCTGCATGGCTTTCTTGGAGCCTGACATATACAAAGTTATTTAATAGACTGCTGCACTTAACACTTCAATAAAAATTTTATAAAGTATAAAATAACCCATTCAGATATTTCATGTGGTGAAATAATTATATACACAAATTATTTCAGAAGATGATTATTTTCTATGCTCAGGAATTAGGTGTAAAAACATGAGAAATTTTATAATCCAAAACATGACATAAGTATATAATACCAAAAATAATGAATTATATTTAATAGAATGAAGAACAAAGACTATAAAAATATATGTACTATTGCTAATTCTCTTTTGTTTTAGAGAAAAAGTTGCAACTATTTACACATTAACAAATACGGCTGGGCAAGGTGGCACATGCCTGTAATCCCAGAGACTTGGGAAGTAGAGGCAAGAGGATGGCAAGTTCGAAAACAGAGGCAGTCTGCATAGTTTAGTGAGACCCTGTCTCAAAAAGTAAAAAAATGGGCTGAGGGTACAGTTCAGTGGTACAGCATTTGCAAAGCATGCCCTGTTCAACCGCCAGTACCACACACACACACACACACACACACACACACACACACACACAAAGTGGCAGGGTAATCCCAGCACTTGGGAGGCCAAGGCGGGAAGATCATGAGTTTGAGGCCAGCCAGGACTGCATAGTTAAGACTGTCTTAAAAAGACAAACAAAACAAATGAAATAAAACAGAAAAATATTTACGTGTTAACTTTGTCAGAGGTATCTTGGATATGTGAGTAAACAATCAAAAGGGCTAATGAAGGTCTTCAGAGCCAGAATGGAATTATAAGTAGGTCAACTTTCTCATTTTTTTTCAGAAAAGAAATTCAAGGTCCAAAAAAATACCTCTACCAAGACTATTTTTGTTGCTGTTGTTAGGTGCTATCAATGTGAATCTGACTCATAGCAACCTTATGTACTACAGAAAGAAACAGTATCTAACTCTCTGCCATGCACATGATCTTTCCATGTTTGAGCTCACTGTTGCAGCCATTATATTCCTTCTCATTTTGAGTTGTGCCACATCAGCAAAAGGAGGCTTTATTTCACTCCTGTCATATAGGTTGATTCTACTTTGAGGAGACAACTCTTTGCCAGTCATGTCTTAAATGGCTTCCAGCCTGGGGGGCTCGTTTTCTGGCACTGTGTTTGACAGTGCCTCTTTGCTATTCTTACGGTTTCCAATGGCTTACTGTTTCAGGAGTGGGCTGCTGGGTACTCCTCCCTAGCATGACTTAGTCTGGAAGCCCAGCTGAAACCGTCTATGACAGGTGGCCCTGCAAGCATCTGAAACACTGCTCGCTTAGATTTCCGCATCATAGCAACATGTAAGACTCCACAGCATGACAGGCTGACAGACATGTAGGGGCTACAGAGATTAGAAACTACATAATCATAAAACAGTTTTAGGTTTAAATATGTTGTTGTTGTTATGTGCCAGGGAGTCGTGTCTGACTCATAGCTACCCTCATAGGGTTTTCAATGGCAGATTGTTTCGGGATTGCCTTGGGAGTGGGTTGCCACATCCTTCTCTCATTTTTGCGGTGCTGGGAATCAAACTCGGGACCTCAGAGACTGCAGAGCGGCTCTCTACCAATTGAGGTAAGTCCAAGCACGTTTAAATATAATCTGATAAATTGGTTGAATGTTTACAATCTGTAATACAGAGAATTCTGTGAACACTCTGTCATCATAATTTATAAAAAACAAATTACTTTTTATTTTGTAAACATTTAACGAACCTCTATTTTGTGCCACACACTTAGGTGTGTACACAAAAGCCATTTATATGTGATTTTATAATTTTCAAGTTACTTTCATATATAGAACCACTGGCACTTCACATAACCACTCTGAAGGAACCAAAGTAAATACTGCCCTTTCTATTTTACAGAGAATGAAACTAACACTCAACGAAGTTAAAAATGAGATTCTGGAGGAAGAATCTGAATTGGCTTTTGAGTCAGAGTGATTAATTTCAAGTTGTGGTTTTCCCATCCTCTCCCAGGAAAGCTATTCAGCCCTCCTAAATCCTCCTTTCCTACTGCAAAATGACAACAAGTGTTGTAAGTACTCCTGAGGATAAAATAATATATGTCAAGGTCTTAGAACAGTGTTTGGCATAACAAACACTTAAATTTGTTTTTATTATATCATAATTACCATGTATTTATTTTTAAAATACATTTCCAAGACTTACCGTAATTTCATATTTTCAAAGTCTTTGACTTTTAATTCAGTGATTTCTTTTTGTCTCTCTAAATCATGTGATACTTTCTTTAGCTTGATTACAAGTGAAGAGAGAGAGTTATCTTGTTCCGCTACTGTCTGCTCCATCTCAGCAAGACGAATAAAATGCTTGTTGGTAGGAACTGGAGTAGGAGATTGTTTTATTAAATCCTGTGAAACATGAATGTATTTGCCATGGGCATGTAAAATTTGAGGGCATTACTTATTCCCCAATTTTAATTTGGTTTCTCAAATAATTGAAATATAGAATTGAAAATTTAATAATTTAACAGGAAATGAAAGCTTAAAGAAGTCATGTTATAGACACTTTACTCTTCATATTCCCAGATATTGGAAATGTGTCTTTCATGTAATGAAGGATCAATAAATATTGATTTAATTAATAAGGTAAGGCTCAAGGATCCCAATGTTGTACCTTAAAAGATGAAAGGTCATTTCATACATACAGAACAGACTGAACAAAAGAGGCAAGTATGAGCTGAATTCAGAAGATGGACAATAGTTAAAAACAGATAATCTTATAGTGAGCAAAATCTGAAAAAAAAAAAAAAAAAAACAGGTCGTATCCTATGCGTTTTTGAGTACATGATGAAGTACAAACATGATTTTGTGAGAGTGGTACATTACTGAAGGATTTGGGTTTTAAGAAGAATGATAAAACCTGTATTTTCAGAAGATTATTTTGACAACCAAAAGGTAAAGTGAATTACCTTCTGAAAAAAAGAGAGAAATTTTAAATTCTACTGTCTCAAAAGTCAATACAAATAGAAGAAAGTGTTTAGAATCTTACCCGAGCTGTTTGTTTGAATTCATTGAGTGAACTATCAGCCTGTAGTTCTAATTTATGATGAAGAATATGAAGGTCTTCCTCATGTTTCTTAACAATTTCTCTTTGCTCCTATTTTATAGAAAATCAAAACTGTATTTTAAATCATGATTCAAATGAATCTGACATTCTAAAGATCATAAACATTTTATTATCATTAATCTTCTAAAACCCTTGACTGCTGCTATTGTTGTTAGATGCCTTCAGGTGATGTCTGACCCATATCAACAGGTGAAACAGTATTGTTACTGCCTCTCTGCTATTCATAGGGTTTTCAATTGCTTTTTTGTTGGGGGTGGGGGCCGGGGAGGGACTCGGTTGTCAGGTCCTTCTCCCAAGCCTACAGAACCTGGTGTTCCTAGGCAGTCTCTCATCCAAGTTGTAACCAGGCCTCATCCTGCTTAGCTTCCTAAATCTGACAGGATTAGATGCCACAGTGGTACGGCTGCAGGCAAAACTTTTGATAGGGAGTTATTATTATGTACATATATATGTATTTAGATGAATGTACATCTTTCCTAGCACATGTTCCTATTAATAACCACAACCTTAGATCACAGTTTATTCTTAACATTAGAATAATATATATTACTTTTCAACTTGTTTCTAGAAATGTTTTAAATATTAGATATTTCCCCAGTAACTCTAACAAATCTGATTTCTACTGGTTATCAGTGTGATAGATTTCATTTTAACTTATTGCCTCAATTTTTGCCTATAAACTCTACTGGCATTTTTCAAAATCATATGTATTCACCATGACAGCTATTCCTGACTTAGTATAGTCCACAAGGGAAAGGCACATATAGACAAACTACCAGTTTTACTGACAGATCTGTAATCCAATCATGTAAAAGCAAACATTCGTAAATAGAATCATTTGAAAGCAAGAAATGAACTACCACGTTTAGGACAGGATAATATTTGGCATTTGACTAAAAAACATGATGATAAATAAAATAGCATAATGTAATATGGTAAGATACCTCTCTGGCTTTTTCTAGAAGATGCTGGTACTTCTTTAGTACTTCTTCCTTTTGATTTAACCTTGCTTGCATATTTGCAATGGTTTGATGAGCAATTTTCATTGTGTGATGAGATTTTGGTTCCATTTCTTTCCTGGCTAGCTCAGCTATAAGTTTTTCTCGTTCTGAAGTGGCAGGCAGCCGAAGCCTCAATTCATTGATTACTTTATCTCTTGAAAGAATATTTTGCTCTGCTAATCGTAAAGCAGATTCTTTTTCTTTTAGCTTCTGCAGTCAAATCACAATAAATTGTTAAAGTACATATTTTCCTTTAAAATGGTTTATTTGAATTTTATTTAAAATAGGTAAGTAAAAAAGAGGTTTTTATTTTTTGTATCATATTTATAACAGCATTCTGAGTGTAAGATTATATTGATTGTATTTTATATAAGAGTACATTTGCATGCATACTTTAATTTACTTATACAATGATTACATGCATTAAAAACTTCACTGTTATTCTAAAGTTTAATAAGGGCATTTTATTTACATCCTACAGTTTAGAACTAGCAGGGAGTGGTGGTCCTAGATTTAGAAAGAAAATATAGTAAATCATTCTTTTTATTTTGGTCCACTGACTATCAGAACACTAGCATATTAATCGATAAAAGGAAGCTGAGTAAAAAACTGGAATTTTAGTGACTCAACTCAATGAATCACTGTTTTAAAATCTGAAATTTATTACAAGAAAGCAGAAAAAATTATTTACTCTTCAGCAGGATTAAGGCAGATAGTTTAAATCAAGAAACTCAGTAGCAATTCTCATATACATCAGATCTTATAATTACTGAAGAATACCTAAGTTTCCTGAATTACTTACAAATGTATGATTTTACATGAAAAATAATTTTAAATGCATTTATAGTTAATCTGTTTAGGTGGAAACTAAAATGGAAATAATATTCGATTTATATTATTTTCTGATGAATTTTATTAAAGAAAATTGATTTGATCACCTACTAATCAAATTCAGTATTCTAGTTTACCTTGACCTTTAGCCACTCAAAATTGATTCATATGGTATATAATATGTACTTCAAAATAAAACATAACAGTAAGGATGAAAAGAACATAGATGGGAAGATAATATATTGCTTTTAAAGGTACAATTAAATGCTTTTTGTTCCCTTTGATGCCTTTACTGCTCAGTGTGCCCTAAAAACAAGTAGAAATTAAAATGAATAGTGAGTTCAACAGTAAATTGAAACAGTAAATTCAAACTAGCCATATCAGGTGATCACTTTCAGCTATTAGAAACATTACAGGAGAACAGAAAAAAAGCTGGGTACCATGGCACCTATAATCTTAGTGAGTCAGGAGGCTGAGGCAGAAGGATTTCAAGTTCGAGACCACAGGCCGCTCATGCAGCTGAGCAAGACCTTGTCTCACAACAACAACAATAAAATTTTAAAAGAGGCTAGAGGGGCGGCTCAATGGTAGAGTGCTTGCATAGCATGTGTGAGGCTCAAGATTCAATACTCTAGTACTGTCAAAAAAAAAGTGTAATTAGAAATAGTTTTATTGTTTTATGCTTCATCATGAATATTATTTAGAAAATTCCATAAACATACCCAATAACACATTAATCAAAATGCAAATTCTCTCCATTACCTCTTCTAGTGATTTACAAGTTGCCTGTGTTTCTAGAATTGTTCGAACATTATCCTTAATTTTTCTTAGAGCAATCTCAAGTTGATTTGGAAGGGGCAAACTGGGGTCTGGCATTGATCCTGTAGCCTCTTCAAACTGTTGAGAAATAACATATTTTAAAATAGCTGCAGCACTGAAAATATCAATATTAATTTTTAGGAATATATGACAAAACAGCTTAAACCTCACTTATATTTTAAATACAAAAGATAATAGCAATTAAAATTATATCTGATTTATAACATTCTGTCAGTTAACGCTCTAGCCCATCTGCACAGTTGCAAAGAGGATTAGTCATTTATACCTTCTGTGCTGCATTTAGTATTTCATTTTGCTGACAGTCAAAAGTGTCTAGTTGACGTTCCAGTTCAACTTCTCTTTGATCCCAGGCCATTTGTCTTTCTTCATGAAACTGAAAAAAGACAATGTGTGTCAGACATATACACAGAGACAACAGGCATATAACATGCATTTAAAATTTAATCCTCATAATAACCCTTTGAAGTCATTATTATCATTCATATATTATGGAAAAGTATACAAATTCAGGAAGTGAAATGACTTGCCTAAGATTATAGAAACACGCAGGTATAAAGTCAGAATTTCAATCTATTCATCCACTCTTCCATCCCAAACATACCTAATGACATACTATTCACCAAGCACCATTCTAGACTGTGCAAGCACAGCAATGAACTAAATCAAGTCCCTGTCACCATGGAGCTTCCAGTGAGGGGGAGATAGATAACAAACAAGTATTTAGTATGCCAGAGGATGACAAGCACTATCAAGAAAAATGAAAATAAGTAATCTCTATTAAGGGAATCTTGATGGTAGGATTTATCGTTTTATATCAGATGGCTGATGAAGGTTGCAATAATAAGGTAAAGACATTTTAGCTAAGATCATAGAGCAGTGAGAATATAAACATCACAAGTGTCTACAGTAAGAATATCTAAGCAGAGGGGACAATCTCTGCTTAGTCTCTGCTAAATCTCTGAGGCAAATCTCTGCTAAATCTCTGAGGCAAGCATGTGCTCGATGAAATTCATTTGCCTCTGAAGCATGTACTTTATTTTACACCCTACTGCCTTCTACTCCATCAGTAAAAGCCATGAGAAACATAATTACAGGAAGCCAAATAAGCAACATCATAATAAAAACTAAGATACTAAGTTTGCTTACAAATTGCTTCTTTTAAGCATAATACTACTGTTACAACTAAATGAATAAATGTGTATTTTCAGAATAAATTAAAAAGAAACAGATTATTTCATGACCCATTAATAATGGGCACAGAATACAATTTGGACCTGTAGCAGTAGCACTCTGGCGTTTGATCCAATCAGATCTCAGAAGCTAAGCAGCTTGGGCCTGGTTAGTACTTGGATGGGAGACCAGCTGGGAACGCCAGGCGCTGTAGGGTTGGGAGAAGGACCCAGAAACCCACTCCCAAAAATCAATCCACCATTGAAGACCCTATGAGTAGCAGAGAAGCACTGATGATAGTGTTTTGCCTGTTGTACACAGGGTCGCTATGAGTCAGAGACCAACTCAATGGCACCTAACAACAACAAATACAATTAGGAGAATGAGTCACTCATGTAATGTCATGTTTTAAAATCTTTGCCAAAGACTACAAAAATAAACAGAAATAAAACCTTGTTTTGCTGAACAATTTCTTCCTCCAAACTGCTGACTGTGCGTTCATATTCAGATATTATATTATTCAAATATTTTATCTCTTCTTTATCCTTAACTAATTCTCGATTTAGTTTAAGTTCTTGAAGACGAAGTTCTTCTATTTTCATATGCCAACTGATTACCTAAGATTTACAAATTATATATATGTAAATGCTATAAAATATTTCTCCATTGAAATTGTAATGATTTTAATTGAAATTAATGGACAATCTATAATAAGATATAAAAAGTTATCCTTTGGCTGGCAAAGTTTACTTAGAACTTCCATAGACTTTTCTAAAAACATATGAGATGTTACAATGAAACATTCTTCAAATTATATTCAAATGCTATCAATAATAGTCACTTTCATTTTTCCACTGACTATTATTTGATTATTGAGTAGTTACTATAAATATGTCATGAAACATTCATACTACTTTCAAAATGGAAATTCTACCCCTGAAAAAAAAAAGAAAAGAAAAGAAAAATGGAAATTCTAACAACAAATATTTCTACTTAGCCTAAAGAACAGAATTCAGTTGCATGATCATTGCTTTCCAGATAATTCTTCCAAAATACAGGTTAAAAACTAAGTCTTACTAAAAAACAAATGAAGGCCTACTATTTGTAAATGATTTTAAACAGATAATATTCATGAAGAGCAGAAATCAACTGGTAATCACTAAAATATTTAAAATAATTATAATTAAACCAGATCCCATGGCACATGCCTGTAATCCCAGCTACTCAGGAGTCTGAGGCAGGAAAACATTTCAAGTTCTAGGCCAAAGGCAGCCTGTGCAATTTAGCAAGACCTGTCTGAAAAGTAAAAAAGAAAAAAGGGACAAAGGTACAGCTCAGTGACTGAGTGCTTGCATCACATGCACGAGGCCCTTTTATCCCCAGTGCTGAAAAAAAAATGAACAAAACATGAATTATAATTAATAATTACTTAATATATAGGTACATAAACTTTTCAAGTGTTTAAAATTCTTTGCTATTAAATGATCTAAGTATTTTTGCTAAAATCATTGCTTAAAAAATGTCATTTTTAGCTGGGCGTTATGGCGCACGCCTGTAATCCCAGTGGCTTGAGAGGCGGAGCCAGGAGGATCGCAAGTTCGAGACCAGAGGCAGTCTGTGTAACTTAGCGAGACCCTGTCTCAGAAAGTAAAGAAAAAAATAAAAGGGCTGGGGGGTGCAGCTCAGTGGTCCAGCACTTGCAAAGCATGCAGGCGTGAGGCCCTGGGATCAACCCCCAGTACCATACACACACACACAAAAAATGTCATTTTCAAATACGAAGAGGTTTACTTAATGGCATAGTATACTGGAAATCTGAAGACCTGCAGCAGATTGAAAATACAACTCTCATTATAATTTTTTTAAGGATGATGAAATTATCAAAATGCACATGAATCAAGTTTTAATGTACTGTACGATGGGTGGATGAGGCTATTATTTCATTTCTTTCTTTGGATTCTCAGACATGGTTTGGTAGTGCAAGAACTCTGTAACATTAACAAAACCAATAAAAAGCAAGTATACGGGAAAAAAGTCTCATATTACTTTTATGAGTAAAAGACTTTAAAATAGCCAAAATTTCTAATTTATAAAATTTATAATTAGAATTTTGGTGGTACATTAAGCATTTTTCATATAGGAACATTTTAGGAACTTAAAATTATTATGTAACTCTTGGAAATACTGAAATCTACTGTTTACCTTTTGGGCTCCCCTGGTGTCCTTTAAAGTGCTTATTAACTCTTCTAAGCCCTTCAACTTTAATTCCATCTCCAGTGTTTTGTTCTCCATATTTCTACGTTCTTCTTGAGAATTTTTCATTTCTTGCATTATCTTAAGTTTGTCATTTTGCAATTGGATCATTGTTTTAGAGAACTTTTCCTGTTGTGCCAAGGGTAAAGCTCCACTAAACTGTCTTCGGAGAGACTGAATTGTTTGGCGCAGATGTTTTGCTCTGTTTCTTCCCTCCAAACGAGCATAATAAAGAGCCTGTTCTTTTTCATCAAGTTTCTGCTCTAAGCGCAAATTGTAGGCCTCCATCTTCTGTAGTTTAGATGTAACTGACTCCAATTTACCAAGAGCAGTAGCCTCACTAATTTGAAGAGAGACAATATGTTGGTGTAATTTGGCAATTAGTGCCTTTTCATCAGATTGTGCCTAAAGTTAAAAAACACATATTTGTAGTAAGTTTCAATTTTTTCCAATAAAATTTATCATGGACTTAAAATTACAGTTTACTAAACAAAATTCTAAACAGTGTGGCACAGGAGATTCTATAAAAATTTTTTCTTTCTTTAATACAAATAATTACCAATGAAGTATAAAAGAAAAGATTTGGAATCTAATATACTCAAAATTCTAACTACATAACAGTTGCGATATTACTGCTTTTTTTTTTAACTTCCAGATGTTAACAATAATGCCAGTACAAAATTGATATATACAGTATGTATGTGTGTGTTTTTAAGTCTTCCAGAAAATACATAATGTGAGAATAAGTGAAAAGGTACACAGAAATGAAAGCGAAGCCAGGAGCGGTGGCCCAGGCATATGATCCCAGTGACTCAAGAGCAGAGGCAGGAGCATGGCAAGTTCAAGACCAGAGGCAGCCTGTATAATTTAGGAAGACCCTGCCTCAAGATAAAAAATGAAAAAGGGGCTGGGGGTGCAGGTCAGTTGTAGAGTACTTGCAAAGTATGCACATGGCCCTGGGTCCAGCAGCCCCCTGTACGAGGAAAAAAAAAAAAAAAAAAAAGCTGGGCGTGGTGGCGCACGCCTGTAATCTCAGCAGCTTGGGAGGTGGAGCTAGGAGGATCACGAGTTGGAGACCAGAGGAAGTCTGTGTAACTTAGGGAGACCCTGTCTCAAAAAGTAAAGAAAAAAAAAAAGGGATGGGGGTGCAGCTCAGCGGTCCAGCACTTGCATAGCATGCAAGTGCAAGGCCCTGGGTTCAAACCCTAGTACTGCAAAAAAAAAAAAAAAAAAAAGTGGGGGGGAAATATTGTTATTAAGGGTTTATTAACTACTACTCCTCAGGTTTTTAACTTTGATCAGTAGCCAGTACAATGTACCTATGTTGTGACTGTCCAACAGCCATGGGGTCAGCTGGCACAGAAAGGATTACTCTGCATACCAAGAGTTAGTTTCAGAGAGACCAAGGTGGGGGCCGGTGCCTTCCAGTGCACTACTCCTGAGTGAGGGTCTCCAGTTCTCTTTATTAGGTTCTTATAACATTAATCACTCTTATGAGTCAGGGGAAAAGGAGGTTAAGTATATTTCCTTGTGAGTTAGGAAAGGGCTATTAATTGTGTGAGTATGTTCTGCTCACTGTACATAGGCTCAGCTATGTCATGTCTGCACACAGAGTGTCTATGCTCAAGGTCAGAGATAACAAAATGGGGCTTTTAGGTTTGGAGAGCTTCCAAGGGCTGAAGCCTTCCCCAGCAAGCACCTAGATCCTTGCCCAGCTGCTTTTTCTTAGATTTTCTCCAGCCATCCAGCTATGCCTTCTTTTATATATCTAGAGGCATTTAAATGCTTTCCTGAGTTATGAATGGCATTTTTAATTAAAGACTTTCTAAACTGGAGTCCAACTACTAAGAATAAGAACTTTGGTTGGCATATCTTCTGATTAGAACTATAATATTATACCAATATATAATGTGGATTTAGGAAAAAAAGTAGATTTTACATAGAAGAATCAGTACTACACATACCTGAAAGTCTAGAAGCTGTATTCTGAGGGATTCTACCTCCTTTTCCCTGGACTGTTGTTGTGCGTTCAAAAATTCAACTTGTCTTTTGGCAATATCAGAAATCTCTCTCAGCCTAGACAGTAATAGGTATATCAAGAACAATTAAGTACATTTTCAAAGTAAGTATCAAAACTCCAAATTTCTAGACACCTTCCTGGAAAAGCCATTGGCTTCCAGTATCTCTTCTTGGTATACAATGAAAAGGGTTCAGGGTTTCTTGAACTATTCCAGACAACCTAATTCCATGAGAGGTTAACAAGTATGTTATTTAAAAACTTCCATTCCCAATGTCCCCTCCACCTTGAAAATCCATAATATGTAATGCAGTATCACATTAAACATTCTGAGATGTTCCAATGTAAACAATTATCTCAAACTATACTTAATATATAGTGTTTTCCAAACATGTATGGCCAAGGAACTCTTGCTCTCATATTTTTTAATAAGATCCTTAGTATCATACTTTAGGAAATGCTAGAGTAAGTATTAAATAAATAGGTTTGTTTAGTATCATTGCACATTAAAGAATACAGAAATTTAAAATTCCCATTTTTTTTAACTTCTACCTGAAACAATTAGGTAATGTTTCATTTGTTGTACATAGGGTCTCCATGAGTCAGACCTGACTCAACAGCACCTAACAACAACAACAATATGCTTTAAATATGGGAACATTATATATAAAATTTTATATATGGAAGTTATATGCTTTCTATGGAAATATATGCTTTCATTTGTTTTATTTTAATTTATAAGTTATCCAAAACATGAAAAGAAACAAATTATGCATTTACTATAATGACAAAGAATGGAATGAGCTTGATGGTTAACAAGTCCTGCAATTTCTTTTATGATTTCTGTAATAAAATAACAAGGCAAAGTAAAACGTTAAGTTTCTTTGTTTGGAACCAGAATAATTTTAGCTCAGTGGGACAGATAAGCCAAGTTTCCTCATGCTGATCAAAAGCTTTCATTGCCAGTTACAGGTTTTGATTGATAAAATATGATAAAATGAATAATTATAAATTAGTTATTTTAAAAGATCAAGTCCATGAGGATAGAGAATGAATAAAATAAAGAATCTTTCATAATGAAAAGGATTGGCAATGATTGATACACCCAAGAAAACTATCAAGGCTCCAAAGAAATGACTATTACTTTATAAATCATAAAAATATTATTTTACTAATTATTTTTGCTTGACAGATCAAATGCTCCTCATATTACAAAAGTGAGTTCACAGCATCTGTGTGGCACACAGTATCTACATATATTTTGTGTTCTAAATTAGCTGGGCCTGTTTCCTAGTGTGAAATGAAAACAATGTTATCTCAGTCTTAAGTATGATGGTATAAAGTAATATATGTTTAATACTGTGCACAGTGCCTACCTAGTACATATTAGATAATTAACATAAATCAAATTCAAATCCAAATTTCTAATTATGTTCTTACTGCAACCTTATGAACCAGATAGAAGAGGTACTATTATTTCCTTATTTAAGTGAAGAAACCTGCATTTAAATACACTAAAAGACATTCCTCTTCCATCTCTACCCTTAAAAAAGTCAGTGTGAGAAGTGATAGACCTCACAGGATTTTGATTCCAAGTTTAGTGCTTTCTATAATAGTATTCCTGTGTTCTGAGAAAAATGTAAATTTTAAGGTCATTTCCTCTTCAATGTTATTACTTTGCCCTTGTTAATATTATTAATCCTGTCCTTATAAAAAGAAACAAGTACCAATTGCTATTAAGAATCTAAAAATCTTACTCCAGATATTTGTAATTAAGTTTCTTAAAGACAAACTAGAGAGGACACATCTAATCAAATGACTAAAATGTTTGCATGCACTTACTTTGACCCTTCAACTTTTAGTTCCATTTCATTCTTCTCTAATTCTAGAATCCGTTGCCTATCAGCATCACTGACTGCTTTGCTCACACTATCAGCTAATTCATCTCTTAACATCTGTTCCACTTTCTGTGCATCCAAGTTGATTTTGGTAAGCTAAGAAAAAGTAACAAAAAATGTTCAGACACATCACATTTTATTTTTGTTGCTGTTGATGTTTGGTTGGTTTTTTTTTTTGTTTTGCATTTTGATGCTGAGGGTTGAACCCAAAACCTCACACATGCTAAAACTATACCCTTATACCAGATGAGCTATACCCTTATACCAGACATATCAGCTTTAGGTGAAGTTTTCTTTATCATTTAGCCTTTCGAGTACTATTGTCCTCTTTACTTTGCCTTACCGCAGACACAGATGTGAAGTGTTAAGAGTAGACTGAAGAGAGGACAGAGTCAGGAACAAATTATGGAAAATGTGGTTATGTTCCAATCCATCAAAAGTCATTTATATTAGGCATTCACTATTTATTACATATCTATGCTGATATCCCTAATTTCTTGAAATTCAGTATATTCATTATATTTTACTTCAGTTATGTTATCTATAAATAAAACCAAGTGAGTTAATAAAATCTCATTAATATAGATTTAGTGACTCAGTTAAACAAAAATGACATGCTTTGGAAAATATATCAATTCTTAACATATGCAAACATTATAAGAGTATTATTTAATCAAAAGTTGTTAAATATTTGCAAGCTGTATTTATTGCGAGACAATTTATTGATTCTGACCACATTAAAAAAATCTAAAATTTCTTATTAGAATGTAAAGTCCCTGAAAGCAAAGATTACTGTCTATTTTACTTCTTTCTATAATCTCAGCTGCCAAACAGGGTCTGGCATGTAATAGGCAATGACTAACTATTTGTTAAATGAAGGTATGATAGTGGAAGACAATTTTATTATTAAGTAACTGATGTCATTTTATACATTAAAACTAATAATGTAACTGTTGAGAAACAAGCAGTCATCCACTGAAATATGTGATTTCAGTTTAAACAATTAAGTAAAATAATATTTTATTTATCTATTATATGAAACACAAGTTGTATAAGAATATGCTATTTCAGAGATACAAACAAACCACAACAATAATATCTATTAAGAGTAATTTCTTATTCTCTACTTGCATGACAAAAAATTGTATCAAACCTCAGCAAATTTGGTTTCCAACTCAAAATTACGTTCTTCCATTTGCTTTAATGAAGTCCTTAAATGTTCATACATTTTCTGACAATGTTCAGCCCGCTGCCTTTCATTTAATTCCTTCATTTCCAACATAGTGATTTTTTTTGAAATAGAAATAATGTCATTGTTGGTTATTGATTTCTTTGCCTTATCCATATTAGATTCATTTCCTATATGCAATAATACTTAAGTCAATCTCATGTTGTTTATATCAGATTATTTAATTATCTAGCACATATTTTAGATGTTTTATATAAGGAGGTAATATAATTCCAAGGAAAGCTCATGAACTTTTTGCATTATGAAAGACCTGTTTTCTATTCTTAGTCTCTTCCTGTCTGATACCTGTCCCATTTAATCTCTCTGAAACATATGTTCCTCCTCAATCAAGTGATAATAAAAAAGACTATTCCTTACAGAATTGCAGAAATAACAACATAAAAGTCTTAGTGTAGAGGTGTCACATATAGAAAATCAAGAAATGGTAAATAAATAGCCTTTATGGAAATGAGATAAAATGCATTAGGAGACAGTAAATCAATATTACTTTGTAAGTATAAATGCAATGAATTTATATTTAAGGTATCACAGATCCAAGCTGAAAGTAAAGTTTGAAGCTATGTGACTAATAAATTTTACCAAAATAGGACCTCAAACCATGGGCATTATTTGGCCTTTGTACCCATGAAATATCAAATATTTTATATTCTTGTATTAGTTGTTATATGCTAATCTTACATATGTAGTTACACGGCTTGTCTTTGAACACAAAAAGTCTGACAAGTTAGGTGAAAAAGTAACTAAAAGTGCCAATACATTATGAAAATATATCACTGAGGAGTGTCAGTAGTTACATAGTCATTTTTGGAGTAGAGAGACAAAATCTACACTCTTGTTTTGCATAACAGACATATTCCAGGATTCCAGGAAAAAAAAATTAGTAGTTTTTAGTTGTTTATTTTAAGACTCATTTAAAATTCATAATGTTTAAGGTGACCAATTATTTAAAGGAGTTAAGCAGTAATACACTTTTTTTTTCTTTTTCTATTCTTTTTTTTCTTTTGTGGTCCTTAGAGGTTGAACTCAGGGCCTTGCACATACTTTGTAAGTGTTCTACCACTGGGCTGCATCCCCTGCCCATTTTTCAGTTTTTTATTTTGAGACAGAGTCTCACCAAGCTACATAGGCTGCCTCTGGCCTTGAACTTGCAATCTTTCTGCCTCCACCTCCTGAGTTGCCAAGGTGCCCAGCAGTGGTCCATTTTTTAAATTGTATTTTATAATACAATAATTTCCTCTCTTTTATTGTTGTTATGGTTTGTTATTATTATTATTTGCAGTGCTGGGGGTGAACAGAGGAACTCTAGAGTGCTAGACAAATGCTCTACCACTGAACTACACACCCTGACCCCTTTAAATTTTTTTTATTTTGATACAAATTCTCACTAAGCTGCCCAGGCTAGCCTTAAACTTGCAATCCTCTTGACTCAGACTCCAAGTAGCTGGTATTATGCATGCACCAGAGTATCTGGTATCCCTTTCTATTTTTCCAGCTTCTTAATTTCAAGTTTCACAACTGAGTTTTCTCAAACTAATACACATTTTTTGAAGAACAAAACAAAACAAAACAAAAACCTGATGTCTACCTCAGTTTTAAATACTTCATTATGTTCTGCATGTATCTTTAAAATACATGATTTTAGAGTAATTGCTATATGCATCAATCAAGTAACTAATAATAACAGATCACCAAAAGCAGCTTTGCATTAGCAAATTCATGGAATTGAGACTCATTCAAGTAACCATAAGTACCATGAATGAATAAAACTGTACTAAATGTAAATATATGAAGAACATAAACCTTTCTCCATTCAGTATCATGCTAAACTCCAAAAATGAAGAGAGAAGCATGTGAAAAGGGCTGGAGATTAGCTAGTTGCTGTTCTTAGGTTTGAAGTTTTCTTAGAGAGTAAAAAACAACCAATCAACCTCAACAAATTCCTTGATGGAAAAAAAAAAGATAATAAAGAGACACTTAAACCAAGACAAAAAGGTAAACAGAAATAGAAAAATGCTCTTAAAAATTCATTGACAGCTATATATGGCAGAAATTAATTGAAAATTAAGGAACTTCAATAGAGAATTTGCCAGTTATTAAAGAGAGGATAAAAATAAACAGAAAACTCACTCAAATTGTATATAATTATCTTTTATATCTTAGCTTAAATGATATTTTCTTTCATGTGGGAACTACACAGAAATCCATTCATATTTAGTCTTATTGAATTAAGAACTACATTTCTAAGCCAGGCACTGTGATGCACACCTGCAATCCCAGCAATTTGGGAGATGGGGGCAGGAGGATTAGGAGTTTGAGGCCAGAGTAGGCTATGCAACCTAGCAAAACCTTCTCTCAACATAAAAAGTATAAAAGGGACTGGGAGTGCAGCTCAGTAGGGGAGCGCATGCCTAACATGCGTGAGGCCCTGGGTTCAATTCCCTAGTACTGAAAAAAATAATTACATTTCTAAAAGTAGCTTGTTGTAGATCTCCCAATGTTGTTATTGTTGTTGTTGTCATTGTTAGGTGCCATCAAGTCTGGTCTGACTCATAGTGACCCTATGTACAATAGAATGAAACATTCTCTGACACTGTGCCATGCCTGGCACTATTGTCAGTACTTCTCTGCTATTCAAAGTGTTTTTGATGGTTGTTTCAGGATTGTTTTGGGAATGAGCTGCCAGGTCTTTCTCCCATTTTTGTGGTACTGGGAATCAAACCCAGGGCCTCGTAGCATGCAGAATGGCACTCTTCCAACTGAGCTAAACCCCTTTTTCTCAATGTTGTTGTTGCTGTTAAGTGCTGTCAAGTAGAGTCTGACTCAGAGAGACCCTCAAAAGGTTTTCAACAGATGATTGTTTTGAGAGTGGACTGCCACATCCTTCTCTCATTTTTGTGGGTGCTGGGGAATCGAATCTGGGTCCTCAGAAAGTGCAGAGCAGCACTCTACCAATTGAGCTAAACAGCAAAGCCTTCCCAATGTTAAGCCTCTCTAACATGTCTCAGTTGCCAACTTAAGAAAACAGCTCTATCTTGTAACAGAACCCTTGAAGAGCTTTAAGGTCTAGGAAAGAAACAAAAGCCACTTTGTCCAGAGCAGTATACTTATTTGGAAAATTATAAAATAATGCTGTGAGATAAAGTTACTAAAATGTCATTAACTAGGATAATCATTTGAAAAACCGATATGGAAAACCTTACAATGGGCAACAAAGATTTTAATACCTTCCTAGACAGTAATATCTGTTAGATATACATGAAGATGTTCATTGTAGCACTATAAACAATAGTAAAAGTAAAAAAAAAGGGTAGTGATTTAATTATCAGTCAGACTATTACACAAACATTTACAACCATGATGATTAAAACATGGTGACAATGAGTAATACGTTTATTATAATTCATAGTATGTAAAATATCTAAGCACATATAAGCAAAAAATATGGTAATATAACACTGCAACCATGGACAGTATAAATTTCTTTTCAAATTTTCTTTGACATTTTATCACAGAGAAAGAACTAATAGATATTTCAAAATTATCACAGTTTTGATTAACATGAATAAAAATAATGTTTAGTCATAAATGTTTAACATATACAAACTCATTAGGAACAATCTAATATAACAACTGTAAAACAAATTTTGGTGGGGTTCATCCAGGAATATTATTCACCAACTGCCTACTAAGTTAAACTGTTAAGCAAAGAGTTCATTTTTTATCAAAATATATCTTTGTCACTTTGGTATGGAAAAGGAATTTTAAATGGAAAAATATTCATCATTAGATTCTTACTGTTTTATGTTATCAGAGTCATCAGACTTACCTAATTTAGAGTCTTGTTCCCAGGCTTGTTCAATAGTGTGAAGTTTTTCCTTGGTAATCTCTAGTTCTTTATTTATATACTCCATTTGTTCTTTTAAGGATGCATTTTCACACTGAATAAAAGTCAAAATAAAAGATCTCACTGATAAACTACATTGTAATTCAGACCAACACCACAGAAGTGACATTGTCTTAACTTTATGAAATATCCCCAAAACTTGCAATCTAGTTTTTTATAAATTAGAATTTCCTCTGTATATAATAAACATATATACACAGGTTACATATGTATAATATATAGCTAAAAATAATCATCAAATCTTCTGTATACAATATAAGGCCCTAAATTTCTGAGGAATAGCTTCTGATATTTAAACTGTATGTTCTCATAACCAATCCAGAATACTCAAGGGTTTCATAGCTTTCATAAACTAGCGCTTATCTGCCTTATTCACACAAGCACTTACTGAGCATCCCTAGCATGCATCAGTGACAAGTGCTAAATGTTTGCAGTAAAAAGAAATGGACAAAATCCTAGGTTTCACAGGCTGCTGCATTTACTATCTACATACACAATTGTGTGGCATGAGTTAGGGGAGGGTATAGAAGGCGGTGGACAATAAAAAGGCAACTACACCAAAAAAAAAGAAAACATTAAAAATATCAAAACATAGAAAGAAAAAATATGGTGTACTAAATAAGCAAAAGAAAAATAAAGGGAGGTATGTCTAGATAAGAGTGTTTGAAGAAGGTCTTTACCAAAGAGGTGGCATTTACTTTGAAACCTAAGACATGAAGAGGAGCCATCTTGAAATTATCCACAAAGGAAGCTGATGACTAGCAAACCTAGATGCTCTTAAGCAAGAACCACTTTGAAGTATTAGAGGACTAGAGAGAGGAAAAAGGGCTGTGTGGGAAAGATTTGGAGTGTTAAGAGGACCTGAGCAGTGTGAGCAAAAGTGAGAGTGAACACAGTATTGTTGTTGCTGTTGTTGTTCGAGTCGGCGTCCGACTCATAGCGACCCTCATAGGTTTTTCAATGGCTGACTGTTTCGGGATTGCCTTGGGAGTGGATTGCCAGGTCCTTCTCCCATTTTTGCGGTGCTGGGAATTGAACTTGGGACCTCAGGGACTACAGCGCAGCGCTCTACCAACTGAGCTAAATCCCAGCCCGAAGACAGTATTACCTTATTCAAAATGCTTGGTTCATGAAGTGTTGTATATTTTGGATTTGGTAATATTTGCATGGACTTTACTGTTGACTATTCCTAATCTCAAAATGTGAAATTCAAAATACTCCAAATCTGAAATTTTTTCAACGGCAGTTGAAAACATGTAGTTTAATGGACTTACTGGAATAAGCCAATATATAATACAGTGTCAAGGAGTGTTATGAAGAATAATAAAATCAGGGTAATGAGTAAAAAAAGAGAGAGATGTTATGATGAAATAAACATGGTAAAGGAATAAAATGTCACTTTCTGGTAAAGTGCACAATTACATCAGCTTTCAGACAGTGTTTTAAATATTTTTCTTCTCATTGTTTTCTTCCCCTCATCCTTTTTCACAGGACAACTCTAGCTTTATTTCATATCCCACCTTGTTCCCACTATCCTAGTACTTTAATTCTTTTACTTATAACCTTTCTCATTTGTAATCTTCGTCATTCTCTCTCCATTAGAACTAAATTTTCTTTCCTTTCCCCCTCAAACTTCACTGGTCTCCTTTATTAAAAAAAATACTCCCTCTGCCAAAGAGAGATAAAAGAAATCCTCTTCTTGGTTGTACTTCAGTTTATGTCTACTTCTCATCTATCAAATTTCCAGATTTTTTACTGCCTTATTGTGTATACTGTTTTTGTATTTTCTTTTAATCCACTCTTCTTTATATTCTGAAATCTGATTTTCATCACCTCTATCCTTATGAAACTTTATTTTCAAAAGGCATCAATGATTTACTTCCTAATCACCATTTGATGAACTTTCCAATGTGGCTCTATATAATTAATCTCTCTCTCAAGTCAACCTGTATTAGCTCTAATTATATGCCAAACAAGGAATATTAAACACACAAAAATGAATTAAATAGAGTTCTCTACACCAAGCAGTTTGAATTCCAGTGAGGCAAAAATATAAACACACAATAAGGTATAAGTAGCAGAACTGTGTACAAGATACAGAACTAGTATCCATAAAGAAGATACTTAAAAACATAGGTCACGTGTAAAGAAAGTTTTAAAACAAGAATAAAAATTCACTGACTCAATAAAGTGAAAAAGACAATCTGGCTAGACAATAGAAACTATGTACAAAAGAATATATGTAAGAAAAAACACTCTTGTAGAAAAGTAGTCCTTCAATTTCTAAAACAAATTTTGAAATTGCTTAGAGCAAGAAATAACATGAAGTAAATGGGGGAAAAGTTATAAAAGGAACTTGACTTTTTCCCTTCAAATGAAAAGCAGTTTCTAATAGGTTTTAAGCAAGTACCTGAGTGATAAACAGTCAGAAAATGTATGAACATTTAAGGACTTCATTAAAGCAAATGGAAGAACGTAATTTTGAGTTGGAAACCAAATTTGTTGAGGTAGCTGTTTTACAAATCTGTTGGCATAAACATGTGAACACCTCCAGTGCTGTATCTGTTTTTTGAAACACCTCTGTTGGTACTGCATCAATTCCTAGAGCCTTGTCTTTCTCCAGTTCCTTCAAGGCAGCTTCTACTTTGTCCTTCATTACCACTGGTTCCTGATCATATACAACCTCTTGAAATGACCAATATCATCCACCAATTCTCTTTTATATAATGACTCTGTGTATTCCTTTCATCTTCTTTTGATGTTTCCTGCATTTAATATTTTCCCTGTAAAATCCTTCATTGCCACTTGAGGCTTGAATATTTTCTTTAATTCTTTAAGCTTGAGAAAAATAGAGCATGTCCGTCCCTTTTGATTTTCTGTCTCCAGCTCTTTGCACATCATTAAAATATTTGATTCTGACTTCTCAAGCTGTCTTTTGAAATCTGTTTAGTTCCTTAACTTCATCATGTCTTCCTTTTATTTTAGTTGCTCGACGTTCAAGGGCAAGTTTCAGAGTCTCTTTTGAAATGTAATTTAGTCTTTTCTTTTTTACTTGTCTTATTAATAACCTTTTGCTTTCCTCATGAATGATATCTTTGGTGTCATGCCACATCTCATCTGGCCTTCTATTATTTGTGTCTAATGCATTAAACCTGCTCTTGAGGTGGTCTCTGAACTCAGTTGGGACATACCTTGGCTCTCATACACAGTTGTTCTAATTTTCTTCAGTTTCAGTTTGGAATTACATATGAGCAGTTGATGGTCTGATCCACAATCAGCACCTGGTCTTGTTCTGACATCTGATATGGAGCTTTCCTATCATCTCTTTCCACAAATGTAGTCAATTTGGTTCCTGTACTGTTCCATCTGGTGAAGTCCATAAGTATAGTCAGTATGAATAGCAGAGAAGTACATCAAGCATGGGGCTGGGATTTAGCTCAGTTGGTAGAGCACTGCGCTGCAGTCTCTGAGGTCCCGAGTTCAATTCCCAGCACCGCAAAAATGGGAGAAGGACCTGGTAATCCACTCCCACGGCAATCCCGAAACAGCCATTGAAAACCCTATGAGGGTCGCTATGAGTCGGATACCAACTTGATGGCACCTAACAACAACAACAACATCAAGTATAGTGCCACAGAATGAGTCCCCAGGCTAGAAGGCATCCAGAAGATGACCGGGAAAGAGCTGACTCCTCAAAGTAGAGTCAATTTTAATGATGGTAATGGAGGAAAGCCCTTGGGACCTACATTTGCTGATGCAGCATGACTCAAAATGAAAAGAAATACAGTGTCTGCTACAATGGGCTCAAACATAAAGAAAGATTGTATGCATGGCACAATGTTGGATACTATTTTTACCTAAAAACAACAGCAGCAGCCAATATTATACTAAATGGGGAAAAACTGAAAATATTCCTCCTTAAATCTGGAAGGAGGCAAGGAAGCCCACTCTTGCCTCTCATATTTAATATAGTGATAGAAATCCTAGCTAGAGCAATTAGGTATAAGAAGGAAATAAAGGGGAAACAGTTTGGGAAGGAAGAAGGAAGTTAGGAAGAAGTTGTTTGCAGATGACATAGTACCATACTTAAAAGATCCTAAAGTCTCTGTTAGAAAACTTTCAGATCTAATAAGTTATTTAAGTAATGTGACTAGATATATAAATATTCAAAAATCAGTTGGATTCTTACATACCAATAACGAACAGGAAGAGGAAGAAATGTAATCAATAAGTCATTCCTAATAGCTCCTAAAAAAAGAAATATCTAGGAATTATCTAACTAAAGGTCCTAAAGAGCTTTTTAAATCATAGTTTTCAAACACTAAAGAAGGATACTGAAGAAGATACTAGATGACGGAGGAATCTCCCTTGTTTATGGGTTGGGAGAATCAACATTGTTAAAATGACTATTCTTCCAAAAGCGCTCTACAGATTCAATGCAATTCTCAATTAAAATCCATTTGTTTTGCAGAAATTAATAAAACAACACAGAAATTTATTTGGAAATATAAGAGACCTCAAATATCCAAAATAATTCTAACAAGTAAAACAAGTGCAGGAGACATCACAATACCCAATTTTAATTTATACTACAGGGCCATAATTAAAAAAAAAAAAAAAACAGCTTGATACTGGCACAAAAATAGACATGAAGATCAATGGATTAGGATAGAAAATCCATTACAACCAACTGATCTTCAATAAAGGTGCCAAGGTCATAAAGTAGAAAAAAGTCTCTTTAATAAATAGGTTGGATAAACTGGATGCCCACATGTAGGAGAATGAAAATTGATCCATACTTCTCACCTTGTACTAAAAATTAATTCAAAATGGATCAGGGATCTCAATCTAAAACGGGTCACGCTGAAACTACTGAAAGAGAAAGTATGTAGTACATTTCAACATACCTGTGTAGTCAAGTTCTTTCCGTTTTTTTCCTTTTGCTGTACTTAGAAGCTGAACCCAGGATCCTTAACATACTTTGGAAGTGCTCTATCTGTGCTGCACACCCAACCCATCTTTGATTTTTCATCTTGACACAGGATCTCACTAGGTTATGCAGGCTGCCTCTCACCACAAACGTGCGATCCTCCTGCCTCCACTTCCCAAGTTGCTGGGATTACAGGTGTGAGCCAGAGCACACAGCCTGGCAAGTTCTTTCCTAACCTAACTTTAATAACCCAGGAAACAGTACCAAGAATTGATAAATGGGACTATATAAATTAAAAAGTTTCTGCACTGCAAAGGATACAATTAATACAATGAAGACTGACCCTAAGTAATGGAAGAAAATCTTTGCAATCTATACCTCTGACTGAGGCTCAATATTGAGGATATACAAGAATTTAGAAATTAAAC
Source organism: Pedetes capensis (assembly GCA_007922755.1). Lineage (NCBI taxonomy): Eukaryota > Metazoa > Chordata > Mammalia > Rodentia > Pedetidae > Pedetes > Pedetes capensis. The sequence continues at coordinate 6,349 of VMDO01017559.1, read as the reverse complement.
ACCAAAAAAATGAACAATTGAATTAATAAATGTGCAAAGGAGTTGAATAATTTTCAAAAGGAAAGATACAAATGGCCAATAAACATATAAAAAATGTGAAATTTCCTTAGCCATTAAAGAAATGCAAATCAAAACTACACTGAGATTCCATCTTAGTCCTGTTGGAATAGCTAACATCAACACAATAAGTAACAAGTGCTGGTGAGGAGGAAGAGGAGGAGGAGGTACTCTTTTATACTACTGCTGGAATTATAAGATAGGACAGCCACTGTGGAAAGCAATATGGAGGTTCCTTGGAAAATCAAAAATTAAACTACCATTTGATCCTGCAATTCTACTTTTAGGAAGCTAAGTTTTTATACCATAGAGACATTTGCACTTCCATGTTTATTGCAGCACTATTCACAATCACAAGGTTATGGAATCAGATTAAATGTCCTTCAACAGAAGAATGGATTAGAAAAATATGGTATATAGCTATACCACTCCTGGGAATATACCCAAAGGGAGACAAGTCAGTATACCACAGAGACACCTGCATTTCCATATTTAATGCAGCACTCTTCACAATAACAAGGATAAGGAACTAACCAAGATGCTCATCAACAAAAAATGGATTAAAAAATTGTGGTACATATGCACAATGGAATTATTACTCAGCAATAAAAAAGAATAAAATAATGTCATTTGCAGCAAAGTGGATGGAACTCAGGAAGCTGAAGCAAAAGGATCACAAATTCCAGGCTAGTGGCAGCCTAAACAACTTACCAAGACCCCTTCTCAAAATAAAAAGTGAAAAATGGGCTAAGGATGTAGCTCAGTGATAGAGTATTTGCCTAGCATGTGTGAGGCCCTGGTTTCAACCCTCCAGTATACTGAGAAAAAGTATAAGGATTAAGTGAATATAAAGGAATAATAAAAGGTCTGCAGCATATTCATAGGTGGTGTGAACAAAACTTATGGTTCTTATGGTATTCCACTCTACACTTTAGTGTCTTCAAAATAAGGATGGAGATGTGTAGAGCTCATCTAGGTCCTGGCAAAAGAAGATGGAAGGAATACACAGAGTCGTTATACAAAAAAGAATTGGTAGATGACCAAACATTTCAAGAGATTGCAAATTAAGAGAACCAATGGTATTGAGGGCTGGGATTTAGCTCAGTTGGTAGAGAGCTGCACTGCAGTCTCTGAGGTCGGAGTTCAATTCCCAGCACTGCAAAAATGGGAGAAGGACCTGGCAATCCACTCCCAAGGCAATCCTGAAACAGTCAGCCATTGAAAACCCTGTGAGGGTCGCTATAAGTCGGATACTGACTTGACGGCACCTAACAACAACAACAACAAATGGTGCTGAAGGACAAAGTGGAAGCCTCCTTGAAAGAACTGGCAAAACACAAGGTTCCAGGAATTGATGGGATACCAATAGAGATGTTTCAACAAACAGGCCCAGCACTGGAGGTGTTAACATGTTTATGCCAACAGGTTTGGAAAACAGCTACTTGGCCAACTGACTGGAAGAGATACATATTTGTGCTTATTCCCAAAAAAGGGCATCCAACCAAATGTGGAAACTATCAGACAATATCATTAATATCACATACAAGCAGAATTTTACTAAAGATCATTCAAAAGCAACTGCAACAATATATAGACAGGGAATTAACGGAAATTCAAGCAGGATTCAGAAGAGGGAGGGGAACCAGGGACATCATTGCTGATATCAGGTGGATATTACCTGAAAGCACAGAATATCAGAAAGATATATGTCTATGTTTTATTGACTATGCAAAGGCATTTGATTGTGTGGATGATAACAAATTATGGATAACACTTCGGAAAATGGGAATACCAGAGCACCTAATTGTACTCATGAAGAATTTGTACATGAACCAGGAGGCAGTTGTTCAAATAGACCAAGGAAACACTGCCTGGTTTAAAGTTGAGAAAGGTGTGTGTCAGGGCTGTATACTTTCACCATATCTCTTCAATTTATATGCTGAACAAATAATCTGAGAAGCTGGACCTTATGAGGAAGAATGTGGCATCAGGATTGGAGGAAGACTCATTAACAACCTTCGTTATGCAGATGACACAACTATGCTGAAAGTGAAGAGGATTTAAAACATTTACTGATGAAGATCAAAGATCATAGCCTCCAATACGGGTTGCGACTAAATATCAACGAAACAAAAATCCTTACAATTGGGTCAGTATGCAATTGCACAATAAGTGGAGAAAAGATTGAGGTTGTCCAAGATTTTGCTTTGCTTGGCTCTATAATCAACACCCATGGAAGCAGCAGTCAAGAAATCAAAAGATGCACTGCTCTGGGAAAAGTTGTGGAAAAGATATCTTTAGAGTATTGAAAAGTAAAGATGTCACATTAGGACTAAGGTGCATCTGACTCATGCCATGGTATTTTCAGTGGCATCATATGGTTGTGAAAGCTAAATATTGAACAAAGGAGACAGGAAAAGAATTGATGCTTTTGAATTATGGTGCTGGAGACATCTACTGAATATACCATGGATTGCCAAAAGAACCAACAGGTCTGTCCTAGAAGAAGTGCAACCAGACAGCTCCTTGGAAGCAACCAGAGTGTTCCCTGGCCAGGATATCATAACATGGCCAGGATATGATTGTTATGCATCTTACATATTTTGAACATGTAGTCAGGAGAGATCAATCCTTGGAGAAGGACATCATGTTTGGGAGAGTGGCAGGTCAACGAAAGATACCTGCCACCAGATGGACTGACACAGTGTCTGCAACAATGGGCTTAAATACAAATAAGATCATGTGCCTGGCACAGAACCGAGAAGTGTTTCGATCTGCTGTACATAGGGTCATTATGAGTCGGACTCGACTCAACGGCACCTAACAATAACAAGGTTCTAGCAAAAGCCATTAATATCTCATTCACTGTCATCTAAACCTGTCACAACGAACAGAACCCAGGAACCATGATAGAATAGTTTGCTGTGTGAACATGGATAAGAGAAAGGAATGGATGCTTCATGATATTTACTCCTTTGATTGTGATACCCTATCAGCTCTATGCTCCTTCTTCTTTAAAGCGCCTGGTTGACAGAAGTATAATTCAGCTAAATCATGCAAGTGGGATAAGGAGGAAGACCTGGAAGAAGTTATACCCAAATTATTCTGCAACTATAAAAAGATAATATGTTATTTGTGTTGAGATTCAGGAAAAATACAATTAAATCTATGAAATATACCTTTGTTAAATTCACAAAAATAGATGCAAACTTGAATAAATTAAAATCTGCAAAATTCCCTCAAACACAAAGATATCATTGAGGTAAAATGGCTAATATGAGGTTCAAGGATCACAGAAACTTACCTCTAGGTGTTCCAGGTTACTTGTTCTTTGAACAAGCATATTATCTTTTTGTAAGATGTCTCTGTACTTAGCAGTCAGTTCGTTGTACTGTTTATTGGCTAGTTCTAGTTCAGACAAAGAGACACTATTATCTATAACTTTTTGGAGAGCTGCAATCTTGAAAATGGCCATCTCCTATGTAAAGAAGGATATACTGAATTTACTGGCATATACCTTCTTCCGGAAAAGTATTAGCCATTTTAGAAGGATAATACAACTGAAAGTGAATCACATTATAAAACCATCTTAAAACTATATAAGATTTCCCATGTAAGAAGATACATGAAACTCTTTCATATAAGAAATATTAGGAAACATTTAATTATATTTTTAAAAGTGAAGCCTTTATAATTACTGTCACAGAAAAATGGAATTCAATTAACTTGATAAAGTATAATAAAAAGCAGCAAAAAAAGTACCAGTCAGAATGGATCTTTGGATGGCTTTTCTAAATTTCAGAAGTTTAAAGAAAAAAAACTGACATTTTTCTTTTTCATTTCTTTTCTTTTCTTTTTTTTTGTGGTACTTGGGGGTTGAATCTAGGCCCTCACACACACTTTGCAAGTGCTTTACTTTGGGCTGCACCCACAGCCTACTTTTTAAATTATTTTACCTTGAGACAGGGTCTCACTAAATTACACAGGATGCTTTTGGCCTCGAACCTGTGGTCCTCCTGTCTCTGCCTCTCAGGTGGATGGGATTACAGATATGAGCTACCACAGCTGGGGCGACAACTTGACTTTTGATAGCTAACTGGCATAATTACCATTGCCAGAGGTAATTTTTATACCTTAGTTATGTCTCCTTATTCTAAGTGAAACAGATCAGCTCTTTGTTCCTATTTTTAGGGAAATAAATCTTCTATTGCACTAGCCTATAATTCTCTCCAGTAAACTGCTCTGCAATAAGCCAAAATTACATAGTAAAGTAAAATGAAGAGTGATGGAAGTTTATCAAAAGGTGGAACCATGAATAATCAACTTCATGAAGTGAGGAAGATAAAGAACTTATCATTCAAGACAGGCATGGTGGCGTATCCCTACAATCCCAGGGACTCAGGATGTGGAGGCAGGAGGATCCCAAGTTCAAAACAGGAGGCAGCCTACATAATTTATTGAGACCCTATCTCAAAATAACCCGCTGGGATTTAGCTCAGTTGGTAGAACGATGCAGTCTCTGAGGCACCTGGTTCAATTCCCAGCACCGAAAAAATGGGAGAAGGACATGGCAATCCACTCCCAAGGCAATCCCGAAACAATTGAAGCCACTGAAAACCCTATGAGGGTCACTATGAGTCGGACATGACTTGATAGCACCTAACAATAACAACATCATTTCCAAATAAGACACAAATAATGGGCTGGGGGTATAGCTCAGTGGTAACATTTTGACAAAACATGTTGAGCATATGTTGGACCCTAGGTTCAACCCCCAACTATTGCAAAAATAAAAATTAAAAAAAATTAAAAAAAGAACTTACCATTCATCCTGAAATATAGTAATGATGCAAAAATATCTGTAATAATATTTCAGATCTCATTGTGACAGCTTCTCTTCTTCATCTAAATAAGTATATACTATGCTACCTTACCCTTGTAATTTAGTTTCATTTTGGGGGTAGGGAGGATAGAGACAGATGGAATTATGTTTCCTTTCCCTTAAAAGTATGCCTTCTTTTTGCTTTCTGTTGTCAAAAATAAAATCAAATAAGGTGGAATAATCAAACTGAAGAGGAGGAAAATTCCAATTCCTATTTCATATGCTAGCTGTATTTGTAAAAAGCCACAAAATAAAAACAAGACCTTAGTTCAATTTCAAACAAAAATAGTGTTCATTTTTTTTAACAGATTTCTTGTTGCATCAATTCAGCTTCAAGATCATACTGAAAACAGGCTCTTTAGCATGACAGTATCACCCATTATTCTCTTCAGGGTGGATGTTAACATTTTCAATTTATTTTGAATTCTGTGTACTTATGATCCTGCCTGCCTGCAGCGGTAGCCCTGTGACATCAGATCTCCTCAGATCTCGGAAGCTAAGTAGGGTCGGGCCTGGTTAGTACCTGGATGGGAGACCACCTGGGAACACCAGAAGCTGTAGGCTTGGGAGAAGAACCTGGCAAACCCCTCCCAAAAATCAATCTGCCATTGAAAACCCTATGAACAGCAGAGAAGCACTGACAATAGTGTTTCACCTGTTGTACAGAGGGTCGCTATGAGTTGGATACCGACTCGACAGCACCTAACAACAACAAAGATCATGTCTAAATGAAGTCATGTAAGCGGAATATTTACATGCTTAAAAATAAGATGTAAAGTTAAGGTGCAGAAGGCTATACATATCACATAACTTTTCAGGTCTTTGTTTATGTTTGCAAAAGAACAAAAATTTTAGAAGGACAATCAGTTACTAATGGGGATGAGGGAGAACATTTTAAAAGACAAAGGCTCAGCTGGGCATGGTGGCACACACTTGTAATCCCATTGGCTTGAGAGGCGGAAGCGGGAGGATTTCAAATTCGAGACCAGAGGCAGTCTGCATAATTTAGGGAGACCCTGTCTCAAAAAACGTAAAAAAAAAATGGGCTGGGGTCGCAGCTCAGTGGTCCATCACTTGCAGAGCATGCAAGCACTAGGCCCTGGGTCCAACCCCCAGTACTGAAAGAAAAAAAAAAAGATAAAGAGGCAAAAGTAAGATTTCTCTGATTAAATCTTTTGAAAATGTAAAGTTTTACATATTCAAATTCAATATAAAAAGAAAAATATGAAGCCCTGAAATTGAAAACAAGTGAAAAAAACAAATGAGCCTAAATATACATCAAATGTATAACATAATCACATAAAGGGTACTATTTCAAGTAATGGTAGAATATGTTACTTTACCTATACATCTTCAGTGAGAGATATTCAGAAGAAAATAAGAACTATAAGGAAATTCTGAGCTATATAT
>VMDO01017558.1:25939-44682 GCA_007922755.1 Pedetes capensis | reverse complement strand
TCATTATAATATTTGTTTTTGTCTTCTCGAGCTGCCTTCTGAAATCTCCTGTTTAGTTCCTTAACTTCATCATGTCTTCCTTTTGCTTTTGCTGCTCGACGTTCAAGGGCAAGGTCCAGTGTCTCTCTTGACATGTAATTTGGTCTTTTATTTTTTTCTTGTCTTTTTAAGATCTTTTTGCTTCCTTCTTGAATGATATCTTTTATGTCGTGCCACAACTCTTCGGGTCTCCTGTCATTTGTGTCTAATGCATTAAACCTATTTTTGAGGTGGTCTCTGAACTCAAGTGGGATATACTCAAGGTCATACCGTGGCTCTTGTATACTTGTTCTAATTTTCTTCAGCTTCAGTTTGAACTTGTATATGAGAAGTTGATGGTCTGATCCACAGTCAGCACCTGGTCTTGTTTTGACATTTTGTACAGAGCTTTTCCATCGTCTCTTTACACATATGTAGTCAATTTGATTTCTGTATGTTCCATCTGGTGAAGTCCATGTGTATAGTCTCTTGGTTAGTCTAGCTAAAAATATGCCAATTTTGCTTACCTTTTCAAAAACCCATGGTTTGTTTCATTGATTTTTTTTATTTTTAAAGTTTCCATTTCATTTATTTCTGCCCTGATCTTTGTTATTTCTTTTCTTCTACTAACTTTTTATTTGATTTGCTTTTGCTTTTCTAGATCCTTGAGATGTATTGTTAGGTTGCCTATTTGAAATGTTTCTACTTGTTTTTAGTATAGGTGTTTATTGATATAAACTTTCCTCTTAGTACTGCTTTTGCTGCATCCCCTAAGTTTTAGTATGTTGTGTTTCCATTTTCATTTATTTCAAGAAATTTTTTAAGTTTCCTTTTGATTTCTTTAGTAACCCATTGTTTAATCAGTATCATGTTGTTAATTCTCCATAAATTTGTATAGCTTCTAAGTTTCTTTTGTTGTTAATTTGTTGTTTTATCTCATTGTGGTCAGAGAACATGCATGATACTATTTCAGTGTTTTTTTTTTAACACGTTGAGGCTTGTTTTGTAGCCTAATGTATGGTCTGGTTCCATGTGCTAAAGAATATGCATTAAGAAGCTATTGGATAAAATGTTGTATAAATATTTGAGTCCATTTGCTCTATGTTGTTATTAGGTTCCATCATGTTGGGTTTGACTCTTGGTGGCCCTATGTACAACTTAATGAAACACTGCCCAACACTGTGCCATGGCATGATATTTTTATGTTTGAGCCCATTGTTGTAGCCACTGTGTTTCTTCTCATTTTGAGGCATGCCACATCAACTAAAGGAGGTACCAGGGACTTTATTCCATTCCCATTATTAAGGTCAACTCTACTTTGAGGAGGCAGCTCCTCCCCAGTCATTTTTAGAATGCCTTCCAGCTTGGGGGGCTCATTTTCTTGCACTATGTTTGACAGTACTTCTGTGCTGTCCATAGGGTTTTCAATGGTTAATTGTTTTGAGAGTGGGCTTCTAGGTGTTTCTCCCTAGTCTTAGTCTGGAAGCTCAGCTGAAACCTGTCCACTGTGGATATCCCTAGTGGTATCTAAAATACCAGTGGCATAAATTTTGACATAAAAGCAACATGTAAGCCTCCACAGCATGATAAGCTGACAGACACTTGGGGGCAAACCCTGTAGAGTAAATATTAAATCCTGTAGTTCTGTGTCTGGCATCTGACACACTTGGTGGTATTACATAGATTCCAACAGGCTTGGGCAACCCTGCCTCTGTGGCGTTGCCATTTTCAGGCCACATGGCCTCTCTCTTGAGCCAGCTCCAACTTATTGCCTGCAGCTTTCCTTAGCAGACATTCTATGTTCCTGACATCTCCAGCATCATGAAGTCTTCATTATAGCTCAGGCTTCAACTTCACAGCTTCATGCATTCCCCACTTAGAGATTCCCTACAGAGAATCCAACCCTGCTACACATTGCCTGGCCTCAAAAGCTTTCTCAAAAACATTCATACAAGCCTCAATGACTCCCTACCTCTTGCATTGTACATACCTGCAAAATCAACACCATATGGATAGCACCAAGTTCTGGTGCCAGCTCAAACGCTATCAGGGTCCCCATGTACTATGGCTACAGTAGCCTCTGAGTGTCTAGGTGGATGAACCTGGGAGAATACTTTATTAAGCGCCCCTTTGTGAGCAGGATGTTGTGGAGGTGCTCTCTTTTTAAAAGGAAGTCTTTCAAATGAATTTGTAGTTTCACACCCTGGAGCCTTCAGTTGGAGGGGTCTGGCCAGTTCCTGATTTGCCCTCAATGCATCACTCTTATTGTTCCAGTGCAAAGGTCTTGGCTTCTGTTTAATAATGCTAATTTCTTTAACCACCAAGGCCTCTTTGTCTACCACTTCAAGCAGGCTCTTTTTCTGGCCAGACTGCATGCTTTCCGCATCTTTCTTCTCTGGTTTTTGCTTCTTTTTCTCATTATAAATCTGTGTAAAAACAGCCAGCAGTACCACAACCTCAGTGCAATGCTGTCTTGAAATTTCATCCAACAAATTAATTAGTCCATTACTTTTGAATTCCTTTTCACTCAAGTTTTCAGGAATTGCACAAAACACAGACAAATTCTTTGCCAGAATGTAACACAAATGGTCTCCAATACAATTCCCAATAGTGTCCTCCTTCCCATCTGAAATCTCATGAACACAGTCTACATTTCTTTTGTTGTTCCGGTCATCTGAACTCTCACCAGCACTGCCCACTAAACTCTGTTTACAATAGTGTAGGGCTTGTCTAACCTGTATCACCAAAATCTTCCAAGTTACTCCCACAAACAAGTTCCAAAGGACTCAGAGCCACATAATATGTTTTAATCACAACAATGACCCCACTCCTGTGGACCAATTTCCTGTGTTGGTTAGCTTTTGTGTCATTGTGACCAAAATACCTGACAGAGGCAATTAAGGAAGGAAAGGGTTATTTGGGCTGAGGGTTTCAGAGGTTCAGTCTAGGTTGACAGGGAGAGCATGTCTAAGGAGCTCAGTCCATGGCAGGAGCTTATAGCAGCAGATCTTTACATCATGGCAGACTAGGAAACAACTTGGCCAGAGTTGGGGGCCAGGTATCATCTTCAAAGGTCCATCCCCCACTGAGCTTCTTCCACTAGCTAAGACTCACCTCCCAAAGTTCTGTGGCCCTTCAAAGCAGGTCCATCAGCTAGGGACTAAGTGTTCAAACATGAGCCTCTGGGGGTCATTTTATAATCAAACCATAACACAATGGTAGGACAGTCATAGGTAAGACAGTCCCATCACAAAAGGAAGAAAATAAAAGGAATAGAAGGGACACTGGTCTTGGGGCTAGGGGTATAGCTTGGTGGTAGAGCATCTGCCCAGTATGCACAAGGCCCTTGGATCAGTCCTGGGCACTGCAGCAAAAAAAAAAAAAGGTGGGGGGCACTGGTCTAAACAAGTTTACAACTCAGCAAGGCAAGTTATATTAGGTTTCAGAGCTTAAGAACAATCTGTTGTGTTTCAGTTTTTTGTCCTCTGGGCTCCTAGGGTAAGCCTATCTTTTCAGCCTGAGAATGTCCCATTGACCTTGTTCTATGCATCTGTGACTTTGTCCTTAGGATTAGTCTACTTTCATAAAGGTGTGATAAAAAAAATACAGGGGATGTTTAAATAATATTTATTACAGTTAAAGATACATTGCCATTAATCCCCATCAAAATATTCCCACTGGCTTTGAGCATATTTATCTCCGAGATGAAACAATATGAGAAGTGATCAAAAGATACAGTGAACATTTAAATTTTAAAATGTTATTACAGTAGAAGACAAATTACCATTAATCCCCTCATGGTACTGCTCTTTCTTCAAACATACTTACCCTATCATTCTTTCCATTTTTCGAAGTAGTTCTGGAAGTCCTTTTCTTTTTTCTTTCTTTTTTTTTTTTTCTTTTTTCCGGTACTGGAGGTTAAACCCAGGGCATCGTGCTTGCATGCTCTGCAAGTGCTGGACCACTGAGCTGCACCCCCAGCCCATTTTTTTACTCTTTTGAGACAGGGTCTCGCTAAATTACACAGACTACCTCTGGCCTCAAACTTGCGATCCTCCTGCTTCCGCCTCTCCAGCCACTGGGATTATAGGCATGCGCCACCATACCCAGCTGGAAGTCCTTTTTCTTGAGTTTCTTTAGTTTCACCCTCCATCATGACAAAGCTCCATCTCACACCTTGCTTCTGGTGTGGCAATTTCTGTCAAAACATTACAGTGTGTCCTCATCCACCTTACTCACCAGGTATGGACCATGCAACTTCTGACTCTACCCCAAAGTCAAAATACCCATGAAACGTAAACATTTTAAATTGATTCAGGACGTTGAAGCAGCCATGACAGCACAACTAAAGACACTTCTATGTCAATTCCTGACTTCTGCTGCAGTGATTGATTGGATCCATGAAGCATGCACAAATGTTCAGCCTCATCCTTGGCCTTGTTTTCAGAGCACACTAGGTGGGCAAAGAATTTTCCAAATCATCAAGAGATGGTTCCCAAATTTCCAATTAAAAAAAGAGATGGTTCCCTTTGTGCTTAATATTTCATCTCTCAATTTCTCTCTTTTCTCTGACATTTTACTGTAAGAACAAAGAAGAAATCAGGTGCTCTCACACTGACTAGAAATCTCACTAAATATCCCAGTTGATCATTGTAAGTTCCACTTTCTACACAGCAACTGACCAAAATTCAGATAATTTTTTGCTACTTTATTACCGCAAAGATTGCTTTTCCTATAGTGTCCAATAACATGTTTATCATTTCCTTCTAAAGCCCCACCAGAAGCACCTTTAATACCTTTAATACTTTAATACCTTTAATACCCAACTATTCCATGAAAGAAATCTAGGTATTTTCTTTCAGACACCTTGAACTTCTTCCAGCACTTCCTCATTACCCAAATCCAAAGCCACATCCTCGTTTTTAAGTATTTGTTAGAGTGACACTCCACTCTAGGTACCAAGATCTACACTATTTTCCTAAGGAAGCTACAGCTGAAAGAGGCAAGGAAGGATCTTCACCTGAAGGTTTCAGAAAGCAGATGGCACTGCCAACACCTTGATTTCAGACTTCTAGCCCCTAGAATACATTTCTGTTGTTTTAAGGCACCCAGTTTATAGAACTGTTACAGCAGCCCTGGGAAGCTGAAACCTGGAGGTACAATATCTGTCAGTGAAAGGCAGTAAGTACCAAGTGCTCCCTCTGTTCACAGAGCTTCACTGAACTCATGGCCTCCTGCTTCAGCTTTCAGAGTCCTGGGAATACAGGAGTGCATTACAACACCCTGCTCCTCTGCCTGTCTTAATGAAGACCTACACTCTTTTGGATTCCCATTAGTACCAACATCGATGTTTGAAGCTCTCTTAGAAGGAACTCTATAATAAGGAATGGGAATGTAGCTCAGGGGTAGAGTGCTTTCCTTGCATGCTCAAAGCATTTAGTTTGATCACTAGTACCATAAGAAAAAAAGGTACTGGGCTGGGCGCGGTGGCACACGCCTGTAATACCAGCGGCTCAGGAGGCAGAAGCAGGAGGATCGCAAGTTCGAGACCAGAGGCAGTCTGCATAATTTGGCGAGACCCTGTCTCAAAAAAGTAAAAAAAAAAAAAAAAAAAAAGGGCTGACAATGTGGCTCAGTGGTCCAGCACTTGCAAAGAATGCAAGCGCGAGGCCCTGGGTTCAACCCCCAGTACCACGCACACACACAAAAAAAGAGGTACTATATACAAATCGTTTTGCATTAAAAAGGCTTATCCAAGGCACTACTATTAAGAGACTAGCTCCCATGATAAATAAGAGATGTTAGTTGCCAAGACTGTCATTTCAGTTTATTTTGCTTATACTAAGCTCATTAATTTCCACAGTGGTAATATGAAAATAATGAGCCTTCCAGAGACCCAGCTGGACCACAGTGCTAGGAGGACCTTCAGTGCAATTGCCATTGTTATACATAGTTCAATTAAAGGGTTACAGTCCTCTTTTTTTTTTTCCTATTTGAAACATTTATATTTTGAAAAATGCAAATCCTGTTTGGCACTTGTATACTTTCTAAGTGAGTATATTTAAATTCATCCAATAAAAATATATTTGATATCTATTACTATCAGGCAGTATATTACATCCTAACCCCTCCAGGCTTCACCATCAAGTAGAGAGGAGGGAAATGTAAACAAATTATTCTAATGTGGCATTTCAATGCTGTAAGTATGAACCAGTTATAAATGTAGCATTGAAGGGGAAATGTTTGTTGAGGAAAAAGAGCTAGAAAGTCTGAGGAAGAGAGGATTCACTATTTTCTCAGTTAAACTGTAAAGGATGAGTTGTAAGATAACAAATTGTGTTGGGTATATAGTGGTAAGATGCCTTATTGCAGATAAGTCGGAGGTTGCAAATCATTTACAACAATTTAGAGGAAGAAGGTAAAGAGGATACAATGAACAGTAAATGAATCTGGGGAAGTAGTCAGGGGCCAAATCTTTACATTTATGTGTAAGGCTTTATGTTTAATGTATATATCTTTCATATGTATCCCAGTCTGGCCTAGGTTTCTATATTTTCCTGTCTCAGCCTCCCAAGTGCTGGGTTATAGGCATGCACCACCATGTCCTGCAGGTTCAGGTAGATTTTTAAACCTGTATATATATTTTGATCCCAGGTTGATCAAGCTTAATGTCCACTGATATACGAGTAAGTTGGTTAAGTTATTATCTGAACCTCAGGTGTGTGTGTTTATGTGTGTGTGCATATATACATATGTATGTGTAGTTGAGATAATATACTTTAACTTTTAGATTTGTTGCGATGAAATAGTCATTACAGTAAAAGTGCTAACAAACAAGTGTTTATTCTTTCCTTCTGTCTCTGCTATAGCCTACCCACCTTTGCACTATTACCCCATGTTGAGCTTTGAGATAGCAGCTTCAGTGAAGTAAGTTAAAATGTGTATTTTTAAAACTTGTACAACTGTAAGGGAGGAAATTATGTTTTTTCTCACTCCTTCAAGGTTGACAGATGAGGCCCCTTTAACAAAGAACATATTAAGAGATAAGCATAGCCAATTTATTTAATATAAGTTTTACATAATCTAGGAGCCTTTATAAGGAAATGAAAACAAGAAATTATTAAACTGGTATACGGGCTGGGATTTAGTTCAGTTGGTAGAGCGCTGTGCTGCAGTCTCTGAGGTCCTGAGTTCAATTCCCAGCACCACAAAAATGGGAGAAGGACCTGGCAATCCATTCCCAAGGCAATCCCAAAACAGTCAGCCATTGAAAACCCTATGAGGGTTGCTATGAGTCGGATACAACTCGATGGCACCTAACAACAACAATACTTTTTATGTCAGGCTGAACAATGAAGTGGATAATATTAGAGAAATAAAACTAAGCAAAGGCAATATGAACTAATGGTAATAAACTGGAGGGAACTTAGCAAGACCTATCTGTTCAGATTCTTCCTGGCATCTCTGTGTTCGGCTCATTTCCTCTGGGTAGAAAGGGAAACTTTCATATGAGGATCTTAGGACCTTCTTTGAGGGAAGGTCAGAAAATCTTTCCTAGGTTTTCTGGCCTGCTTCAGAGAAGAGTAGAGGAGGTGAGAGTGACCTTCCTGATTCTGCTGTTTCCTTAGATTCCTTCAGCTTAAAATATTTTATAGTAGTCTGTCTTGAACCCATTTCATTTCCTGGAGAACATCTTTAATTAATCTTTTTTAGATGTCACTGTTAGAGTATGGTTTTTAAGGTAGTCTTTGCCTCTTCTCTTACAGTACTTTTTTTATTGGAAATTTTTAATGTACACCTTAATGTGATTCATTCTGACATGCTTTTCACTGTGACATTTCCATATATGCATTTTTGGGGGGTTTTTTGTGTAACTTTTTTTATTGGACATTTTTAATGTACACCTTAATGTGATTCATTCTGACATGCTTTTCATTGTGACATTTCCATATATGCATTTTGATGTACATTATTCATATAGGTTCCCTGTAACCTCTTGTGTGCTTCCCCCCCAACCCACCCTCCCCATCTAAGTCTTCTCTATCATTTACTTGGTATTATTTTTCTATATGTCCTTGGGTTCTGGTTCTGTTTAAGATAGAAACTTTTCCTGTAGTGAACTTTGTTTTTATCTTGTCAGAACAATTGCATGCATTTTCTAGACCGTTTATATTGACACCATTCTTAGCTTTTTTTTTTCTTTTTATTTGATCCGACCTTTGAATCGGATTTTTCCTTCTTATAATTTTGATTCAGCTCCCACATATTAGTGAGAACATGTGGTGTTTCTCTTCCTCAGCTTGTGTTTGTTCACTTAAAATAATTTTCTCTAATTCCATCCATTTTGCTGCAAATGTCCTTATTTCATTTTTCTTGATTGCTGAGTAGTATTCCATTGTATATATGTACCATAGCTTTTTTATCCATTCTTCTGTTGAAGGGCACTTTGGTTGATTCCATATCCTTGCTATTATGAAAAGTGCTGCATTGAACATGGAGATGCAGGTGTCTCTGTGGTATGATGACCCATCTCCCTTTGGGTAAATTCCCAGTAGTGTTATATCTGGGTCATACAGTAGATTTATTTTCAGTTTTTTAAGATAACCTCCATGTTGATTTCCACAATGGTTGGACCAATTTGCATCTCCACCAACAATGTAAGAGTATTGTTCCCTTTTCCCCCCGCAACCTCACCAGCATTTGTTGTTCTTTGTTTTATTGATCTTGGCCATTCTTACTGGTGTGAGGTAAAATCTCAGAGTTGTTTTAATTTGCATTTCCCTAATAACTAGGGATATTGAGCATTTTTCATGTGTTTCATGGCTTTATGGACCTCTTCATTTGAGAACTGTCTACTCAGTTCCTTTGCCCATTTGTGTATTGGGTTATTTGGTTTTGGGGGGAGTTTTTTTCTTGAGTGCTTTATAAATTCTAGTAATTACACCTTTATCTGATGTATAAAATGTGAAGATTTTTTCCCATTCCATGGGGGTTTCCTTGACTCTGTTAATTGTTTCTTTTGCTGTGCAGAAGCTTTTTAATTTCATGTAATCCCATTTATCTATTCTTGTTGCAATTTCTTGAGCGATTGGAGTCCTATTAAGGAAATACTTTTCTATACCTATATGATGGAGTGTATTGCCTACCTTGCCTTCCTTAAGTTTTAAAGTTTCTGGTTTTATGTTGAGATCTTTTATCCATTTTGAGTTAACTCTCATGTATATTGAGGGATGCGGGTCAGCTTTCATTTTTCTGTATGCGGATGACCATGTTTCCCAGCACCATTTGTGGAAGAGGCTGTCCTTTTTCCAGTTTACTTGCTTTGCTCCTTTGTCAAAAATCAGGTGGCTATAAGTGTGTTGAGGTATTTCTGGGTCTTCTATTCTGTTCCAGATGTCTTCGGGCCTATTTTTATGCCAGTACCAAGCTGTTTTTGCAACCACTGCCCTGTAGTATAGCTTTAAGTAAGGGACTGTGATTCCACCTGCATTAGTTTTGCAGCTTAAAAGTGTTTTGGCTATATGTGGTCTTTTGTGGTTCCATATGAATTTTTGGACCATTTTTTCTATTTTTGTAAAGTCAGTCAGTGGAATTTTAATGGGTATTGCATTAAATCTATAGATTGCTTTTGGTAGGATAGTTATTTTTACTATATTAATTCTTCCTATCCAGGAGCAGGGGAGGTCTTTCCATTTTTCAGTGTCCTCTGCTATTGCTTTCTTTAATGTTTTGAAATTTTCCTTGTAGAGATTTGAATTGTCTTTGGTTAGATTGATTCCAAGGTATTTAATTTTCTGGTAGGCTATCATGAATGGTATTTTTCCTGAAATTTCCTTCTCCTCCTGTTTGGAATTGGTGTAAAGAAAAGCTATTCATTTTTGTGTGTTAATTTTGTAGCCTGTGACTTTGCTGAAGGAGTTAATTAGTTCTAGCAGTTTTCTGGTTGAGGTTTTGGGGTCTTTCAGGTATAAGATCATATCATCTGCAAATAAGGATAATTTGGCCTCTTCCTTGCCAATCTGTATCCCTTTGATTTCTTTCTCTTGTCTGATTGCCCTGGCCAGGACTTCAATTACTATGTTAAATAGAATAGGAGAGAGAGGACATCCTTGTCTTGTTCCAGATCTAAGAGGAAATGGCTTCAGTTTTTCTCCATTTAATATAATGTTGGCTGTAGGTTTGTCATAAATGACAAACCTTTTATGAAATTAAGGTATTTGCCTGTTATACCTATCTTCTGATGCATTTTTATCATGAAAAGGTGTTGCACTTTGTCAAAGGCCTTTTCTGCATCAACTGAGATGATCATGTGGTTTTTGTTTGCCAGTTTCTTGATATGCTGGATTACATTAATTGATTTCTGTATGTTAAACCAGCCTTGCATCTGTGGTATAAATCCCACTTGGTCATGGTGAATAATCTTTTTAATATGTTGCTGGATTCGATTTGCCAGGAGTTTGTTAAAGATTTTCACATCTGTATTCATAAGGGGAATGGGTCTATAATTCTCTATCTTAGATGAATCTTTTTCTGGTTTAGGTATCAGGGTGATGGTAGCTTCATAGAATGAATTTGGGAGTGTTCCCGCCTTTTCTATTTTTTGGAATAATTTGAAGAAGACAGGTATTATATCTACTTTAAAAGTTTGGTAAAATTCTGCTGTGAATCCATCAGGACTTGGGCTCTTTGGGAGACTTTTAATTACCTTTTCTATTTCTGTATATGTAATGAGCTTGTTTAGGTCAGTTATATCTTCTGGGGTTTGCTTTGGTAGGTCATACATGTTAATAAATTTGTCCATTTCTTCTGCATTTTTATATTTTTGGGAATATAGTCTCTCATAGTAATCCCTGATAATCTTCTGTATTTCATTGGAGTCGGTGGTTATGGACTTGTTGTCTTTCATAATATGTACTCTGTTAGATTTTTCCTTTTTCATTTTGATGAGGTTAGCCAGAGGGGTGTCTATTTTATTAATGTTTTCAAAGAACCAGCTCTTAGTCTTATTAATTTTTTGAATTATCTCTTTGGATTCTAATTGAGATATTTCTCCCTTTATTTTTGTAATTTCCTTTTGGGTGTTCCTTTTAGGATTGATTTTTTGTTGGATTTCTAATGTCTTAAGATTCATCATTAGGTCATTTATTTGGCTCTCCTTTACTTTATTGATGAAGGCACTTAATGCTATAAACTTCCCTCTTAAAACTGCCTTTGCTGTATCCCATATGTTTTGGTATGATGTGTTTTCATCATCATTTGATTGTAGGAATTTTTTAAATTCCAATTTTATTTCATCAACAATCCATTGGTCATTCAGCAGTGTATTATTCAGTCTCATGAGTTTGTAAAGTTACTGGAATTATTCTTGCTCTTGAGCTCCAATTTTATACCATTATTATCTGAGAAGGAACAGGGGATAATTTCTACTTTTTT
The DNA here is from genome assembly GCA_007922755.1 of Pedetes capensis. Classification (NCBI taxonomy): domain Eukaryota; kingdom Metazoa; phylum Chordata; class Mammalia; order Rodentia; family Pedetidae; genus Pedetes; species Pedetes capensis. Next base: position 33,231 of record VMDO01017558.1, on the reverse strand, counting down.
GTATTTGTTGAGGGAGTTCTTATGGACTAGCATATGATCTATCTTAGAGAATGTTCCATGTCGAGCTGAGAAGAATGTGTATTCCTCATCATGTGGATGAAATATTCTGCATATATCTGTGAGACCAACTGGTTTAGGGTGGAGATTAGATTTGACGTTTCTCTGTTGATTTTTCGTTTTGATGACCTTTCTCTTGATAAAAGTGGGGTATTGAAGTCTCCCATTATTATTGATTCTGGTCCAATAAAGTTCTTTATATTCCATAAGGTTTGTCTTATAAAGCTAGGTGCCCCTATGTTTGGGGCATAAATATTTAGGAGCGTTATTGATTCTTGATCAATTATTCCTTGTATTAAAATGTAATGTCCTCCTTTGTCTCTTCTAATTAGTTTTGGAATGAAATTTAATCTATCTGAAATTACAGTTGCAGCACCTGCTTTCTTTTGTTCCCCATCCCCCGCTAGGTATACATTTTTCCAGCCCTTAACTCTCACTGCATTCCAGTCTTTGTGAGTTAGATGAGTTTCTTGAATACCACATATTAATGGTTTGTGTTTTTTCATCCAGTTAATCACTGTCTGTCTCTTAATTGGCAAGTTAAGACCATTTACATTAATAGTGATTATTGAGTAACATTTATTGTTATATATCCAATCATTACCTGTTACTGATTTATGAATCATATTTGCTTTGGTCCTTTCTTGGGTTGCACTCATTTCAGCTAACCAGTTCTTTGATTTCCTTTATAGGGTTATCGTAACTCTCCTGGATGTGGTAATTGATTTACAATCCTCTCCAGTGCTGGTTTGGTGGCTGCATATTGTTTAAAAGCTTCAATGTCATTAAATGTCTTATACTCCTCATCTATTATCAAAGATAATTTTGCTGGATATATTAGTCTTGGCTGGAGGTTGTTTTTTTTTAGAATTTGAATCACCTGTGTCCATTCCTTTCTAGCTTTCAATGTTGATATGGAGAAGTCTGCAGTAATTTTAATAGGTTTTGCTTTATAAGTAATAAAGGGTTTCTGTCTTGCTGCTTTCAGGATAGCTTCCCTGGTCTCTAACGATAGCATATGAGCGATGACGTGTCTCGAGGATGATCTACTTATGTCAGCCTTCAAAGGAGTCCTGAATGTCTTAGTGGTGTATATATCCATTTCCTGTACTATCTTTTGGAAGTTTTCCTTGACGATATCATGTACTAGATTTTGAAGACCTCTGGTGGATCTATCTTCTCCTTCAGGGATGCCCTGAATTCTTAAGTTTCGTTTTTTCATTCTATCTGAATTCTCCTGGAAATCTTTCTTTAATACCTTTATCATTGATTCCATTTCTGACTGTTTGTATTTAAGTTCATTTATGGCATCTTTGGAATTGGAAATCCTCAGCTCAGATTCATCCAGTCTCGATGAAAAGGATTCTTTAGCCGAGTTCAATTCAGTTAACTTGGATTGAGTTTCAATGAGAGATGCTTGGTTCTTCCTTATCATTTCAAGGATTTCCAGGGTGCTTGTAGTATTCATTTTAATTTCCCTTAGCATGTTTATAACCATGACTCTGAATTCTGAATCAGAGATCTCTAAGAATTAAGAGTCCTTGGAGTTAGTTGTTAGGGGGCTTTGATCTGTAGAGCCTTCAGATCCATCCTGCCCCTTTGTGTTTTTTGTAGGTTTACTTTGTTTGCCTACAGTATGGTCCAGGAAATAGAATTCATCTCTCCTGAGTGTGCAGAACTTCTCCCTCTGTTATTCTTTTGAGATTGTGTGGTGCTGAATCTCTGGTGCTTATTTGAGTTTATAAGCTGGGTATATTCTCAGCTTTTTGGTCTGTGTGGTTCTCTCTTTAGTCCACCAGCCCAACTCCAAAGGGGCTAAGGGCTAGAGAGGTAATAGATTTTGTTTCTTTTCTGTGGGGTGAGAAAGGGGGGATCTGGTGACAGAAGAGGGGGAAAGAGGAGGTAGAGGACAGAGGCTAATAGAAATTACTGTCAAAATTAAAATTAAGGTTAAGACTTAAGGGTAAAATAATTAAAGCAAAGACACATATATAGCTTAAGAAAAGGAGAAGGAGAATAGAAAAAGAGAAGAGAATGGAAGAAGAAAGGAAGAAAAATAGAAAGGAAAAAAAAAAAACCTCACGCATACATGCTCCCACACACATATAAAAACACTTGTAGCCAGGTGTGGTGGTGCATGTCTGTACTCCCAGAGGCATGGGGGGCAGAGGCAGGAAGATCGCAAGCCCGAGATCAGAGGCAGTCCAGCAAGACCCTGTCTCAAAAAGTAAAAAATATGGGCTGGGGGCACAGTGGGGCGTGGTGGTCCAGCACCTACAAAGCAAGCAGGCGCAAGACCCTGGGTTCAAACCCCCGGAAAAAAAGGGGGGCCTTTATATGTTCTTGCAGGTAGAATCTGAACTATGGACACCCAGTTCCACCAGGTGAAGTTAATACTGCAGGAAGCAGTGCTCCATACAGAACTCAGGGTGGCAGTGTTTTCACACAATCTGCAGAAGCAGTCTGGCTTAGTGTATAGAGTAGATATGGAGGACTGCCCCACAATGTCCTGGGTTTAAATGAGACACTGAGTGCCCAAAGAGTCTGTTCCACGAAATATTCTGTGTCTATTGTATTGTTCAAGAGGAATTGGAACCTGTGGGGTCCTCCCTCAAGTTCTCCCTGTCCCATGTAGTTCAGACACCAATTCCCCAAATAAGAGATTTACACCCCAAAGCCTACAGCATGGAGGGAATATGGCTGCTATCATGGATTTTTTCATTGCAGGGCTTTCCGCCCACTTGGGAGGACCATATCCTCTTGTGGGCGGGATGATATCCAACTGCCCTGGAGGGAATCTGCAGCAGGTCTGTCCATGCGCAGCAATTGCGCTCGAAATTGTTCTAATTGTGACTAATTGTGCCACTAGGCTCTGCTGAAAAGGAGCACTCTGTCCGCGTGGTGCCCAGTCGCCTTCACAGACCCCAGCCTACTCCACAGTGCAGTGGGATGACTTAGGATCACCTCTGGTATGTCTGGGATCCGGGTGTATGTGTGCCCAAATGTCTGTGGAGATTGTGTCTGCACACTGTCCCACCACAACAGGAGGGAGGGAGCCGCATCTCAGCTCTGGACACATACCACTGGCACCGGTTTCCCAGTTCCCTCTGCAATCACTCCCCGTACCCTTGCATATCCACTCTCATGTATCTGATCCCTATTTTCTTGCGTGAGGGTCCTACAACAGCCCAGCATCTCAGGCTGCAGGCCGTGTGCTGCTACGGATGGCGATTTTGTGTGCCACTTCAGTGACTCACCCAAAATTTGTAGTTTGTGTTCTGTGGGCAGGGTTACAGTGTGATGTCAAGGTTGCATTCTGTGTTGGGTCCAGCCCCTGTGGGTGTGTGCGCAAAGTCCCCTCCAAGTCTCTGGGATTCTATCCGCCATCTGCGTGATGGCGAAATGGCAGAATGGCGGTCCAGCTACTGTCCTCGGTGTAGCTCCTCCGAAGCCAAATCCTCAATTTCAGTGTTCGACCTGCTTCATCCTCTATCTCCCAATCTAAATTATCACTATTTCTGTCTATTCAATGTGAGTTCCAAACCCCTAATCAAGGCTTCCTTCCACTCTGGGACAGAAGGTGTGCCTTATCTGTCAGCCATCTTGCCCCTCCTCTTACAGTACTTTTTGAATTAATAAAAATAATACTGCACATTTTGGGCTTAGTGACCAGCACTACAGCTAGAAGCTTTGGTGCACAGCTAGAGCTGAGTGCTAGCACAGGCTTTAGAATGACTCCATCCAACAAAACTGTACTATTTAGCACAAGGAGTAAACACAGCCTTTTGTTTGTGTTTGGTTAGAAACTCTCAGCTTTGATTGATTCATCCCAAAAAGCTCTGTTTAGATGATACGTTATAGAAATTCTTCAAAGTTTCTGGGGTTAGGTGACACTCTTCCCTATTTTCCAGTGCTACTAAATAGCTGTGTACTCATATTTTCAAAATCTTTTGCAATTTCAGTACATGTCCTTTAAATGACTTTTAATCAGATAGAATGTTTCTTTATGTCTCATGGATTTCTTAATAAGTTGTGAAGACTGTATTCAGAAAAGTGTTTGAAAAGCTGAATTGTACTCATGATCATGTCACTCTACTCCTTACATCCTCTCAGTACCTTTGAGTAATGATCCTATCAAATTTCAGAGTGACTTAAGGATATTAAATTACCCAGCTTCTTTTTAATTTTAAGAGGTTATCCTTTTTTCCCTCAACTTATGGGTTCTAATTATAAGCCATCCAAGTAAAATATTTTAAAATTCAGTTGTGGTCACTGTGTTCTATCTCATCCTATATATATATTTTTTTTTAAATTTATGCCTTTTTTCTTAGTGATTACTATATATTTATTTCACTCATAAATACTTACTGTCTCCTCTGTATGAGGCACTGTTCCAGATGTTAGGATCTAGTACTGAGTAAATAACAAAGACAAAGCCCTACTGGGGGAGAAAAATAAACAGACATAGAAAATATTAAATAGTGTTAACTGCTATGTGGATAATTTTGAAGAGTAATATATAGAAAAAATCTGGGTGACAACTTTAGATTGAGTGGTCAGGGAAGGTTTCTCTGAGGGGGTGACATTTAAACTGAGATCTTAAAAGATACAAAGGTAGCCATAGGAATATTGGGGTGGGGCATTCCAGGTAATGTAGAAATCCTGAGGAACTTAGTCTCCCAAAGTAACTGAGAAGACTCCTGTGGCTGGAGAAAATGAATGGCAAGAGCTATAGGAGATGAGGTAGAAGAGGTAGCTAGGGGACAGATCATATAGAACTAGGTGGGTCATTATAGGGTACTTGGACCCTTTGGAAGACTTTAAGCAAGAGAGTTATACTATCTAATTTACAATAATATATAATCAGTGCAGGACCATAGCATGGTCAGTACTAACAACTTGTAACCCAAACATAGGTAAAAGAGTGTATTTACTGCTAAATCATACCAAATATCCCAGTTTTGTTTGAAAAATTCTAAGCCTCAGAGATAAGAAATTTGGCCAAATTCCATTTCTTTGAGTCCCAACTCCACCATTAACTAACTATGTAGCCTGGGCAAATTACAAGACCTCTTTCTGTACCAGTTTCCACATCATTAAAATGTAGATAATAATACTTGCCTTATAGAATAGTTGTGAGAATTGAAAACTTTAATACATGTAAAGTGCTTAGAGCTGTCCTTGGCACATAGTTAAGGAGTTAATAAATATTCATTATGATTATGTATTTCCTTTATAACTGTGGTTATCTGGCACTCATGTAGTTAATAGACTGGAAGTACTGTATTTTAAACTTGACGTTAATTTTAATTTTAAAACATCCTCAATTAAGCTCTTAGAAAAAATTTAAGTGTTTGGAACAACTTGAGTATATGAATCTTTTTTTCACCTGTAAATTTGTGAAATTAAAATATAAGTCAAATTTATAATGAAAACTTAGCATCTACATTGAGGTAAGTTATGCATGTAAGCATACACTATGAAGACTTACTATAAAGATAATATGTTTTCATTAATAATTTTTATAAAGATTGTTTGTTTAGATGATATTAAAATTAGTCAGGCATGGTGACATACACCTATAATCCCAGCGCTTGCGAGGCAGGAAAATCTTGAGTTTAAGGCCAACCTGGGCTTCATAGTGAGTTCAAGTCCAGCAAGGGTTATATAGTGAGACCCTGTCTCAAAAACAAAACAAAACATATTTTCACCTTTTTCTTTTTTTACTTTTGACAAGGTAAATACCAGAAAACTTTAAATTACGTAGGTGTGTTGAATTATATTTCTGCTGAGCAACACGGTTCTAGATCCTAAGTTGTGAAGGGATAGTGAGAAAGGCATATGGACTAAGAAAAGTGCTTTTTCTAATTACACAGATATATTTAGAGGTTCTGAAACACCTCTATCTGATGGAACCTCCCTTATCAAATTATTTGTACTTCTTACCTGCCTTGCTGAAAATCAGTGCCTTTGGTGAGTCTGCCCTTACCAATAGGAATATTCTGTATTCTTCAACTATCAGAGTGAGAAAAAGATTATGAACCACTGCTCTATTTAAAGAGTATGTTAGTTTTTGTTGCTGTGACAAAATACTAGAGTAAACAACATAAGTGAGGAAGGATTTATTTTGGTTCATGGTTTCAGAAGTTTCAACTGATGGTCACTTGGCTTTGTTGCTTCTGGACCCATGCATGGTAAAGAACATCATGGCAGGAAATATGTGGTAGAGCAAAATGGCTCACTGCATGGTGTACCAGTGGCAAAGAGAGAAAGGCAGGAAGAGGCCAGGACAAGATATGCCCACAAGGGCATCCCTCCAGTGATCTAATTCCTCCAACTAATCACTACCTCTAAAAGTTTCCACCACCTCCCAGTAATGTCATCAGATTATGAATCTAACAAGGGTTTAATCCATTGATTAGGTCAGAGCCTTCATCATCCAATCACCTCTCAATGATTCCATATACCAGCTGGAGACCAAACGTTCAACACATGAGCCTTTTGGCTCATAACAAAAGGTACTGTACAGGTTAGACACTTATCCATGATTTTCATGGAGTAAATTTGTGGAGTCTCCTGGACTAGCACTACCATATAAATTATTCTCTTAAATAAAGTCTATCACTAATCTTGCCTACAGCCATGCTACCTTGGCGTCTGATCCCATCTGATCTCAGAAGCTAAGCAGGGTCAGAGCTGGTTAATATTTGGATGTGACACTGCCTGGGAATACTGGGTGCTATAGGCTAGGGAGAAGGACCTGGCAGCCCACTCCTGAAACCATCAGCCATTGGAAACCCTATGAATAGCTAAGAAGCACTGACAATAGTGCTGGGCATGGCACATTGTTGGATAGTGTTTCATCTGTTGAACATAGGGTAGCTATGAGTCAGACCTGAATCCACAGCACCTAACAACAACAAGAACAATGTGCACTAATAAAAAATAGCTGAATATTAACCAAAGATGAAAAATCTCTACAATGAAAACTATAAAACATTGATGAAATAAATCAAAGAAGATACAAAAAATAAATACAGACATACTATATTCATGGACTAATAGAATCAGTATTGTTAAAATGGCCATACTACCCAAGCCAGGCGCATTGGCGCACACCTATAATCCCAGCGGCTTGGGAGGCGGAGGCAGGAGGATTACAAGTTCTAGACCAGAGGCAGTCTGCATAACTTAGTGAGACGCTGTCTCAAAAAGTAAAAAAAAAAAAAAAAAAA
>VMDO01017558.1:0-25839 GCA_007922755.1 Pedetes capensis | reverse complement strand
GAAGTATTACACTATCTAACTTCAGAAAAATACTAGAGATATGGTAATCAAAACAACATGGTATTGGCATAAAAATAGAAATACAGACCAATGGAAGAAAGTAGAGGCACATGCCTATAATCCCAGTGACTTAAAAGAGACTGAGACAGGAGAAACATGAGTTCAAAGCCAGAAGCAGCCTGTGTAACTTAGACCATATCTCAAAATAAAAATTGAAAAAATGGGAGGGAGGGTATAGCTCACTTGCTTAGGATGCATGCAGCCCTGGGTTCAATTACCCAGTATTGAAAAAAAAAAGTAATTAGAGTGCCTAGAAGTAAATCCATGCATCTGCAGCCAACTGATTTTCAACAAAGGTGCTAAGCACACACAATGGAGAAATAACCATCTTTTCAAAAAGTGTGCTGGGAAAATCAGGTATCCACATGCATAAAGAAAATTAATAGAAGGTTATATCTAGGAGTACCCAGGAAACGGAATTTTATAACTAAAGGACTGAATTTCTTTAAAGTCTCTATGAGGTTTTTTGTGTTTTTATTGTGGGATAGTTGAATGAGATGGTCAAACTATGATGCACATCTACGTGTCGCCTTTTTCTTTTGTTAATTTTGGTAAAATACACATTGCTTAAAATTTACCATTGTAAGGCATTAAGTACATCGCAGTACTGTGTAGCCTTCACCACTATCTATCTCTAAAACATTTACATGATTCCAAATAGAATCTCTGTACTCTTTAAATAATAACTTGCCTTCTCCCGTCTTCTGTACCAAGTCCCTGATAACTTTTATTCTACTTTCTCTATTAATTTGCCTATTCTGGGTACCTATTAGAAGTGGAATCATACAATATATTTCCTTGTGTGTCTGGCTTATTTCATTTTGCATGTTTTCAGAGTTCATCTATGCTGTTGTGTATATCAGCATTTCATTCCTTTTTTATGGCTAAACCATATATATATGCCTGCAGCCGTAGCCCTGTGGCATCCGATCCCGTCAGAGCTCGGAAGCTAAGCAGGGTCGGGCCTGGTTAGTACCTGGATGGGAGACCACCTGGGAACACCAGCAGCTGTAGGCTTGGGAGAAGGACCTGGCAACCCCCTCCCAAAAATCAATCTGCCATTGAAAACCCTATGAACAGCAGAGAAGCACTGACAATAGTGTTTCCCCTGTTGTACAGAAGGTTGCTATGAGTCGGATACCGACTCGACGGCACCTAACAACAACAACAACTATATGTGTGTGTGTGTGTGTGTACATATATATGTGTGTGTGTATATATATATATATATATATATTTTTGTTGTTGTTGTTGTTGTTGTTGTTTATCCACTCATCTGTTTACAGATACTTAAGATTGTTTCACCCCTTTGGCAATTGTGAATCATGCTGCTGTGAACATATGTGGACAGGTATCTGAGTCCCTGCTTTTAAATCTTTTGGTTATACACCTAGGAGTGGTATTTTTGGAGCATAGGATAATCCTATGTTTTAACTTTTAGAAGAATCACCTAACTGTTTTCTATGGCAGCTCGACCATTTTACATTCCAACTATCAATGCCAGTTTCTCCGTATCTTTGTCAACCCTAGTTGTTTTTGTTGTTTGTTTGTAACAGCCATCCTACTGAGTATGAAATGGTATCTCATTGTGGCTTTGATTTTCATTTCCCTAAAGACTAGTGGGGGGGGGCTGGGATTTAGCTTAGTTGGTAGAGCGCTGCACTGCAGTCTCTGAGGTCCTAAGTTCAATTTCCAGCACCACAAAAGTGGGAGAAGGGCCTGGCAATCCACTCCCAAGGCAATCCCGAAACAGTCAGCCATTGAAAACCCCATGAGGGTCAGTATGAGTCGGATACCGACTGGAGGGCACCTAACAACAACAAAGACTAGTGGGGCTGGGGATTAGTAGCTCAGTGGGTAGAATGGCTGGTGGAGTGCTGTGCTGCACTCTCTGAGGACCTGAGTTCGGTCCCCAGCACCACAAAAACAGAAGGACATGGCAATCCATTCCTGAAGTGATCCTGAAACAATCAGCCATTGAAGACCATTTGAAAACCCTGTGAGGGTCGTTATGAGTCAGAGCCAGAGCAGACTGGCACCTAACATCAATAATGATTAGTGACGATAAGCAACTTTTCATATGCTTATTGGTCACTGATATATCTTATTTGAAGAATGTCTATTCAAGTCCTTTGCCCGTTTTTTTTTTTTTTTTTAATTGAGTTGTTTGGGATTTCTTTTCTGTTTTCATCGAGTTCAATTCCCAGCACCGCAAAAATGGGAGAAGGGCTTGGCAATCCACTCCCAAGGCAATCTCGAAAAACAGTCAGCCAATGAAGACCCTATGAGGGTCGCTATGAGTCAGATACTGACTCGACAGCACCTAACAACAACAACAACATAGTTCTTTATTCTGGATATTAACCCCTTATCAGATATTGATTTGCAAATATTTTCTCCCATTCTGTGGGTTATCTTTTTACTCTCATCATAGTGTCCTTTGATGCACAAAAGTTTGTTTTCTCTTTTATGGCCAGTACTTTAGTGTCACCTTTAAGGATCACTAACAAATCCAATGTAATGAAGATTTTTCCCTTGTGATTTCTTTTAAGAATTTTATAGTTTTAGCTCTTATCTTTAGATTTTTGATGAATTTTGAGTAAATTTTTTGTACATAGTATAAGATACAGGTTCAGTTTCATTATTTTGCTTGTGCATATCCAGTTTTCCCAGCACTAGTTACTTTTTTTATTGGAAATTTTTAATGTACAACTTAATGTGATTCATTCTGACATGCTTTTCATTGTGACATTTCCATATATGCATTTTGTTGTATATTACACAGATAAGTTCCCCCCTTAGCTTCTTGTGCACTTCTTCCCCCTATCCCAACCCCCAACAAAGACCTCTCTTCCATTTTGCTTGTCTTTTTGTGGTAATATTTTTCTATATATTCTTGGATCCCAATTATGTTTAAGATCGAAACTTTTTCTGTTGTGAACTATCTTTTTACATTGTCAGTACTATTACTTGAATTTTCTAGCCCATCTGTATTAATACCATTCTTTGGTATTGTTGGTGTTATTATAATTATTTCCAGGACTATTAAAGTTGCGCTGTTCACCCTGAGGTTACACCTCCCCCATTCCTTACTCTTCCTTGTTGCTCCTCTCCCAGGATTTCCTCCTTTTGCTAGATCCCTCCCTCCTCCTTTTGCGCTCCCAAATTGTCTCTTCTCCGCTAAATCGACTTTAGCTCTTTTTTTATGTTCTGACTTCTGCATAGGATTTTTTCCTTCTTGTAATTTTGATTCAGCTCCCACGTATGAGTGAGAACATGTGAGATTATTGAAAAATGTATCCTTTTCTCATTAAATGGTTTTGGCATATTGCCAAAAATCAGATGGCTATACATGTAAGGGCTCTCTATTCTATTGATCTCTGTGTCTGACCTTATGCCATTACTATACCATTTTTGTGACTGACTGTAGCTTTATGCTAAGTTTGGGAATCAGAAAGTATGAGTTTTCGAACTTTGTCCTTTTTTAAGATTATTTAAGCTATTTAGGATCCTTCAAGATTCCACATGGGGCTAGGATTTAGCTCAGTTGGTAGAGCGCTGCTCTGTAGTCTCTGAGGTCCTGAGTTCCACTCCCAGCACTGCAAAATGGGAGAAGGATGTGGCAACCCACTCCTAAGGCAATCCCAAAACAGTCAGCCATTGAAAACCCTATGAGGGTCGCTATGAGTCAGACTCGACTCGACGGCACCTAACAAGATTCCACATGAATTTTAAGATCAACTTTCCTGTCTTTGAAAAAAACCGTCATTGGGTTTTTGAAGGGGATTGCATTGAATCTGTAGTTTGCTTTGGGTAGTATTATAATCTTAACAATATTAGTCTTCCAATTCATGGACACCATTTGTCTATTTATTTGTGTTTTTGTTTGTTTTACAGTATTTGTGAATTGAACAGAATCCCATCTTGATTTCCAGTCTAGGTACTGTTGTTAATAATGTTCTATGCAACAATGAAATGTTAAAAGACATCTTCAAAATCTTCTTACTCTTAACTGCAAGGGTTGGTCCCAGATCTTTGACTCTAAATCTTATCATTCTCATTACATGACAAGTCATAATTAGTATCAGTATTCAGTAGACATTATATATGCAAACTATATCAACATTAGAAAAAATATGTAAAAGTCCATTAAAAAATCATTGAAACCCTTTTATGGATATAAAATATCATTAATAAATCAGATCTTGACATTAAATGTCTAGCATAAATTTTGGAATGATACCAGTGTCCTCCATGTGAAACATCATTAATAAATCAGGTTTTTACATCAAATGGAATGATACCAGAGTCCTCCATATACAAAATACCATTGTCTTAGTATGGCAATCAAAATTCTTTATGAATTGCCTCCTATGTACTTTTCTAGCTTCATCTCACTCAATTCCTGTTAGTTATCTTTATAGCTTACCATACTCCTTTCTATCTATATTACTAGCTATTGCCCACACATACTGTCCACTTCCATGCCTTACTGCCTTTGTACTGTATTTTGTTGATTAAATGCCTATTTGTCTTGCTTCTCACCATTTTAGCTCAACTTTGTCAGCACCAAGATGGTTAATAAGTAAAAAGGGATCTTTGTAAAAAATAATAAAGTAAAAATAAATAAAATAAATAAGTTCAATGTTCATTGCAAATTAATCTGTTGTTGTTGTTGTTAGGTGCCATGGAGTTGGTATCCAACTCATAGCGACCCTTATAGGGTTTTCAATGGCTGAGTGTTTTGGGATTGCCTTGGGAGTGGATTGCCAGGTCCTTCTGCCGTTTTTGTGGTGCTGGGAATTGAACTCGGGACCTCAGAGACTGCAGCACAGTGCTCTACCCACTGAGCTAAATCCCAGCCCGTTGTTGTTATTAAGTGCCTTCAAGTCAGTGTCTGATTCGTAGTGACCCTATATACAATAGGTGAAACAGTATTGTTAGTGTTTCTCTGCTTTTCATAGGATATTTCAATGGCTGATTGTTTTTTGGAAGTGGGTTCTTCTTCTAAGTCTACAGTACCCGGTGTTCCCAGGCAGTCTCCCATCCAAGTACTAAACAGGTCCAACCCTACTTAGTTTCTGAGATGTGGTGGGATCAGACACCACAGTGGTACGGCTGCAGGCAATTAATCTGTTAGAGTTCTTAAAATAGACTTCATTTTTATACAGAAATCTATTTACACTTAACTTTTCAGACTACATTTGCTATGTAAAATAAAGCAGGCACACATTGTTAATTGTTTCAAAAAAAGACTACTTGCCATGTTATGTTGTGGTGGATATGGAGGAAATAACTGAGCTGGACCCTGCAGCTGCTGCCCCCACAGACTCACAATATTACAGAACTTAAAAAGGACTTAAGAGGAGGTATGTAAAGTGCCAATAACTGGTAGGTGAAGAAGCAGGAAGTACCATCCAAAGAAGATGCCGCTGGCTGTACTTTTGAAGCTCCATCAGTACTGTTGCTTCTGCTGCTATATTTTCTGCCCTTATATCATACTGATGTAAGATTTCTGAGAGTTGGTATTGTATATATGTGTAAACCCACATCACACACACATAGATGCTCCTCATCTTATAAGGTTGTATCCCAATAAACTGATTGTAGGTTAAAAATATCGTAAGTCAAAAATGCATTTAAATACACCTTACCTAGCAAACATCATAGCTTAACCTACCTTAGATGTGCTTAGCCTACATTTAGGCTAGGGTTTAGTTCAATTGGTAGAGTGTTGTTCTGTGCTCTCTTAGGCCCTGGGTTCAATCCTCAGCACTGCATCAAATGGGAGAAGGACCAGGCAGCCCACCTGAAACAATCAGCCCTTGAAAACCCTATGAATAGCAGAGAAGTACTGATATAATGCCAGGCACGTCACAGTGTCACGGAGTGTTTCATCTGTGGTACATTTGGACAAAATCATCTAACATAAAGCCTATTTTATAATGAAATGTTGAATAGTTCACATAATTTATTGACTGTACTAAAAAATGAAAAACAGAGTGGTTGTATTGAGTACTTTTCACACCATTGTAAAATTGAAAAATCTTAAGTTAAACTATTGTAAATCACACAACCTGAAGTTGTACAGTGTTGTTTGTAGTGATGAAACCAGAACTTGGATTTGGAATCTCAGATTTGGAAAGGACATTAATGGTTACCCCATCCAGTCTCCCTCTTCCTCCTAGTGATTTCTTCACCAAGAGAGTATCTTACTTTTGCTTCTGCATCCTCAATAATGGCAGATTTATACCTTTCCTTCCTTGAGTGTATCCTACTTTTGGATATCTTTGAAGTGCTGAAACCTACCTATACTTAGCTTCCACCCACTAGCCACAGATCTTTCCCTTGGGGTAATACTGAACAAATAGAGCAAATCTCATCACTCCTCTTTAGAAGAGGCCTCCAGATATTTGCAAATTGTTCTTGTGTGTCTCCTGACTCTTCTTCTGATTAAAGCTCTTCAGTTTCTTCAACTCTCGCTTTCCCTGTTGCTTTTGTTTAAATAAAATTGTGTACCTATATTGTACTCAAAGTGTAAGACCTAGATTTGAATATAAAACTCCACCTCCAGTGTGTTCTGACTAGCAAAGAGTAGATCATCCAGTACTTTCATTTTCTTTATTCCAAATACTAACCATGGCCAGGAATGGTGGCATGCCTGTTATTGTAGCTACTCAGGAAGCTAAGACAGAAAGATTGCAAGTTTGAAGCTAGCCAGGACTGCACAGTGAGACTCTGTCTCAAAACAAAATCCCCCAATACCGACCTGAATGATGATAATGATAATAATGATGATGATGACATGCTATCAGATCAATGTATGTCCTCTTGGAAGTAGGCTACAGCACTACTGGAACCACTAAACTACTACTTTGTTTAAGAAACATGAGCCAGACAGAGTGAGGCATGATGGTGCACACTTGTAATCCTTGCAGGAGGGTGATGAGGTTGAGGCCAGCCTAGGCTACACAGTGAGACCTTGTCAGAAAAGAAAGAGAGAAAGAGACAGACAGACAGAAACAGACATGAGCCAAAAGCATTCTAAAAACCATCAGTTTCTCTTATGGTACAGACCACACCTCCATAACCCTTTGGAAAGAGTAAACATTATACAGAGCTGCCCTGGCACAGTGGTGCATGCCTGTAATCCCAGCAATTTGGGAGGCTGAGGCAGGAGGATCACAAGTTTGAGGCTAGAAGCAGCTTATGCAATTTAGCAAGACCCTGTTTCAAAATTGAATATAAAAAATGGGTTAGGGGTTCAGCTCAGTGGTGGAGCATTTGCCTAGCATGTGTGAGGCCTTGGGCTCAATCCCTAGTGCTGTTAAAAAACCAAACCATAACAAACAAAAAAATAAAATGTTATAAGCCGGGTGCGGTGGCGCACGCCTATAATCCCAGGGGCTGGGGAGGCGGAGGCAGGAGGATCGCAAGTTTAAGACCAGAGGCAGTCTGTGTAACTAGGGAGACCCTGTCTCAGAAAATTAAAAAACCTACAAAATGGGCTGGGGGTGCAGCTCAGTGATCCAGGCCCTGGGTTCAACCCCCAGTACCACACACACAAAAAAATAAAAATAAATAAATTAAATAAAATAAAGTGTTATACATACCTATTTAGGACCACCTATGGGGCTGGAATTTAGCTCAGTTGGTAGAGAGCCATTCTGCAGTCTCTGAGGTCCCGAATTTGATTCCCAGCACCAAAAAAAAAAAAAAAAAGAGAAGGACGTGGTAATCCACTCCTGAGGCAATGCCGAAACAATCAGCCATTGGAAACCCTATGAGAGTCACTATGAGTCGGACACAACTCAATGTCACCTAACAACAGCAGCAACATAGGACAAAGGGAGTTATGGCCTCTCTGCATTTTTGTTAGCCATTCTTTGCTAGCTGCCTTGCTTATTAAAGGAAATATTGATGTTCTCTGGAATTCTCCACTCTGTATCAGCACACAGAGATGTGTGATTGCTACAGAGCAAGTGAGGGGAGTAACAACTGCCAAAGGGAGACCTGCTCCATCCTCTTTGTTCCCATCTGTTATATGGAGGGGACAAGATTTATTGCTTCCTTTGAGAAGGGGATTGCCTAGTTTGCTTACCCTCCGCTGTCTTCTGGCATATCATCCCAGAGGAAAATTGAATCTCATCATACTTACCCCCAAATGAAGTAAAAGTAAGTGAAGAAGAGCTGGAGGGGGAGTCAGCTGAGAGGCACTAGGAATACTTACTAATGAAAGAGCATAGCTGATCAGTGTTGAATCCCAGATCAGCAACCTATCTCCTGCCTCCCTCTAGCATTTTCTCTATAACTATAATAAGCATGTGTTCTGTTCCCAGCTCTTCCACTTTAAGCTCTGTGCATATTGGAATAGGATTGTGATTTATCTAACACTGAAAGACATCTGTCTTTTCATGGTGGCTCTCCAGAAGTACATTTGATTCATCTTTTTTCTGTTTTCCAGTTTCTATTTCTGGGAGAAACATCCCTTCCTCCCTATTCTCCTCTACCTTTTCCTCTCCTCCACCCCACTCCATTGGTATGTGCATGCAAGCCTATTATTTCTTTTGTATTTTCCAAGATTTAGGAATATTTAAAACACGGTAACTATAGACATTCTACATTTAATCTAGCTCTACCTTCAAAATCCCATATTATTCCTTATCTTATCAGGATCCAGATCAAACTAATAAGCATTAGTGCTTCAGTTTTTACTGTAGTAAAATGAGTAGGAAGACTAAATTCACACACAAATGTAATTTTCTCCTGTCTGGGCAATTTCATTAGAAGCATTTGTTGGGTTTCTTTTTGCAAATATTTTTGGTGGGACATAGCATAGTTAATAACATAGTTTGGTTTACATCCTGACTTTTCTACTGACTATAACCTTTTGGAAAGTTACTCAATCTTCCTGTGTGTCATTTCCTCATAGAAAAAGAGGTAAATACTATGGCACAGAGTGAAGATTCTGCAAGATGATGGCATTGAAATACTTAGAATACTGACTGGTACATGGTAAACACTTAAAATGATAGATAGATATATATATAATGTTAATTATTTAATATTAATATACAGGTAATGATTTATAACTGATTTTTCTTAACATCATAATATATAAAAATTTCTTTCCACTTTTCCTTGTTTCAAGGGGTGGCCAGTGTCACTGTTTTATCACAATTTGGAAGAATGCTTGCATAGCCTTGTCAATTTTTTTTAACCACATATTATCTTTTTCTCAAGAATGTCCAGAAATACACTCTGGTTATGGTGGTGCATGCCTATAATCACAGTACTCAGGAGGCTGAGGTAGGATGATTGTGCATTTGAGGCCAGCATGGGCTGCCTAGCAAGTTGAAGGCTATACTTGGCTACATAGCAAGACCTTGTTTCAAAAAACAAACAAAAAAGAATATCAAGAAATACGATAATTTTTACATTTTTTAGATCTGCCCTATCCAGTACAGTAGCCACTAGCCATGTGTCTACTTAAATTTAATAAAAATTAAATGCAATTAAAAATGCAACTCCTCAGTCAGTCTACCAGCCACATTTCAAGTACTGAATAGCTATGTGGTTACTCATTTTGTGCGGGTGTGCCAGAGACAACTCTCATTGTTTCAGGGCTCTTAGCATCCATTTTAAGGATTTAGGATTACACTTTTTATTCCAACCCCTTAGTATCACTACTAGTTTCTTTGGAATAAGTATAGGCAGTTTCACTTCCTCCAGGAAGATTGTGTTTCCATAATTTGTAACAATAAAAGGAAGTCAAAGGAAGATGTAATAAAATAGAAGTAGTTCTAGCAGGTATTCCATAGAGTTACTCAAATTGTGACTAGTTGCATTATCAGGGGCTAACTAGTAATGGGAAGTTGTCCTACCCTTTTTGTAATGACACACAGGTCATACTATTTAGGATTTGAGTTTTCCCTCTGAGAAAAGTAGTAAATAGCATTTTCCCCCTTAATAATATTTGTCATCTGCATTATGCACTTTTAAAGTTATTTTTTACTTATTCTTTACAACATGAAGCAAGTAGTATTGGGGTTATCATTCTCATTTTGCTGGTAAAAAAACTGATACTCAGTGCAGTTATTTTTCTAAGGTCTTAAAGGGAAAACAGACTTTAAGAGTAAATGCAGAGCCAGGCATGGTGGCTGTAATCCCAACAACTTGGAAGGCAGAGACAGGAGGATCCCAAGTTCGAAACCACAGGTAGTTTGTATACCTTAGTGAGACACTGTCTCAAAATAAAAAGTGAAAAATGGGCTGGGGTTGTGCCTCAGGGGTAAAACACTTGCAAGAATCATGTGTGAAGCTGTGGATTCAACCCCCAACTACCACAGAGGATAGGGGGAGGAGGCCAGGATGCTGTTGAGAGTCAAACCAGGATAAAATTTTAACTTCAGTCTGGACACAGTGTTACACACCAGTAAATCCCAGCAACTTGAGAGGCAGAAGCAGGACAATCACAAGTTCAAGTTCAGAGGCAGTCTGCATAACTTAGTGAGACCTTGTCTCAAGATTAAACAATTAAAAAGGGGTCTGGGGATACAGCTTAGTGGTAGGGCACTTGCAGAGTATGCATGAGGCCCTGGGTTCAGCTGCAAAAATTTAAAAAATTTAAAAATAAAAAACTTTGACTTCAAACTCAGTATGTTTGTGTCCTTTGTGTTTTGTTTTGTAATTTTATTTTGTTTTTGCTCTACCATCTCAGACTATCTTAAAGTAGTAAGAGTTCTTTAGGGAACAGTTGTTGCTGCTGTTTGGTACTGTTGAGTCAGTGTCTGACTCATAGCAGCCCTATGTACAACAGACAAAACAACACTGTCATGCTTCTTTGCTATTCATAGAGTTTTCAATGGCTGATTGTTTTTTGGGGGAGTGGGTTGCTGGATCCTTCCCCCAAGCTTATAGCACCTGGTGTTTCTAGGCAGTCTCCCATCCAAGTACTAACCAGGTCTGACTCTGCTTAGCTTCCAAGAGCTGACAGGATTGGATTCCACAGTGGTACTCTCAAAGAATGGTTATTCTCATTTGTTCTGTAACTGTGTGCTTAAGCTGCCGTATCAAAATAACATAGCCTGGGAGAAAAAATACTGCATACTGAGTGGTGTAAGCAACAGAAATTTATGTTCTCACAGTTCTAGAGGCTGGAAGTCCAAGATCAAGGTGCCAGCAGGATTGGTTTCTAAGGCCTTTCTCCCTGGCATGCAGATGGAACCTTCTCTGTGTGTCCTCACATGGCCTGATTCTCTGAGGCAGAGAAAGAGAGCGAGAGAGCGAGAGAGAGAGAGAGAGAGAGAGAGAGAGAGAGAGATCACATGCCTTTTCTGTCTTGTCAGATTAGGTTCCCACCCTTAGGACTTTGTTGTTGTTGTTATTGTTAGGTGCCATGGAGTCAAGCCCAATTCATAGCAACCCTCATAGTGTTTTCAATGACTGACTGTTTTGGGATTGCTGTGGAAGTGGATTGCCACATCCTCCTATTTTTGTGGTGCTGATGATCGAACCCAGGTCCTCAGACAGTGCCATGCAGCACTCTACCAACTGAATTAAACCCAACCTTAATTACCTCCTTAGAAGTCCCATCTCCAAATAAATTCAAAGTGGGGATAAAGCCTCAACATATGAATGGGGGTGGGGAGCAAAGTTCAGTCTATAATGCCAAGTTAGTGGGTTTTTGGTATTTGGGGAGTTTCTGGCTTAATCTGGTTAGTTGGAAACTTATGTTTATATTCAGTAATTTCATGGGATCAAATGTAGCAAATATCTGTATTTACCTCTGTGAATATAAAGGCTTAAGTTACACATTTGGTACTTGCTATAAAGTACCTTCCAACTCTGACATATTCTGATAGGAAAAATATCTATCAAAATATATTACTTTTCTTTCAATATAGTCTAGTTTGTTGATACACAAAGGCTTCAGTACAGGTTAATAACTGTCCCACTTTCTCTTCCCCTCCCAGACTTTACAGATGGAGAAGTTAATATATAGAGAAACTGACTTGTCAGAGAAAGGTATTTGTGGATCCAGGGAGAAATCCCAAACCTCTTAACTCCTTCACCAGTTTTTAGTCTACTGACTATGCAGCCTAGTGGTAAGTATTCTTTTATACTATCCTAGAGGTAAGAGGGATTAAGAGACCTAGTAAGGACTGAATTTAAAAAATTCTTCATTACTAATTAAACCACTCATTATCCTTTTCCTTTTCTTTGTGGTTATAATGTCATTTTTGTCATTAGAATGAATTTTACAAGTTCGGGGAAGAGGTTGGGGTATCACTGTTAAATACTTAAAAATATTTATCTAGCAGTTTGGCCACATCAGAAATTATTATTAAGAAAGGAAAGAGACAAAAACCTATAATTTATTGAATTGTTCTCACTGTTAGACATCATGCTTGATACTTTATATCATCTTATTTAAATATCATTAAAACTTAAAGCCATTGCTGGAAATTAGACATTCTTGCCATTTCTATAGTGGCTTTTTTTTCCCCCCCCCAGTACTGGAGGACTGGAGGTTGAACCCAGAGTCTTGTGCTTGCATGCTTTGCAAGTGCTGGGCCACTGGGCTGCACTCCTAGCACTTTTTTTCTTTCTTTTCTTTTCTTTTCTTTTTTCTTTTTTTTTTTTTTTTTTTTTTTTTTTTTTTTTTTTTTTTTTTTTTTTTTTTTTTTTTTTTTTTTTTTTTTTTTTTTTTTTTTTTTTTTTTTTTTTTTTTTTTTTTTTTTTTTTTTTTTTTTTTTTTTTTTTTTTTTTACCTTTTTGATACAGGGTCTCCGTAAATTACACTGGCTGCCTCTCTCTCGAACTTGTGGGTATGCGCCACCGCACCCGGCTTTTATGTTGTTGTTATTAGGGGCGGTTGAGTCATGTCCACCTCATAGCAACCCTCATAGGGTATTCAATGGTAGATTGTTTCAGAATTGGCACCGGGAGTGGATTGTCATGACCTTCTTCCATTTTTGCACTGCTAGGAATGGAACTCGGGATCTCAGACACTGCAGAGCTGCGCTCTACCAACTGAGCTAAATCTCAGCACCCTCCCCCCACCAGCTTCTATAGTAACTTTTTAATAGTAATAATTGGATTTATTAGAAACGTGTAAATTTTAAAGTTTAGATTTGAAATCACATTTGAGATTTATGGACACTAAAAACCTATCAAAATATTTAAAGAGAAACTTTTTGTGTTTAGCATAGTTTTCTAGTTTATTATGTCTTACTCTTTTTTTATCGTTTGCTCAAGATTTACTGAGTTGGGATGATTACTGAGTTGGGATGATGTCTGGGATTAATTCAAACTTGCTTTTCTTTTGGAAACTAAAAATAACATTTTCTCAAAATTCTCTTCTACCTCTATATTTGAAATGGATTCTTTTAATTACTAGCAAGGTTGGAGAGCTAAGCAATATGAAATAAAAAGGTGTAGTTGCCCTTTATGTTAGTATATTGTCTCCTCCATTCCTCACTTCTACTTCTCTCTACCCATTGGCTTCTTCTAGCTTATCATAGATATGTTTTTTCCATTATACAGATGTGATAAAAAATACAATGAATGTTTAAATTTTAAAAATCATTACATTAAAGTCATATTGCCATTAATCCCCCTCAGAATATTCTCCCTAGCTCCAAACACTCTTAACTCATCATTCTTGCCACTTTCTGAAACAGTTCTGTAAGTCCTCTTTCATAAGTATTTTTAGTTTCATCCTCCATTATGACAATGCTCCATGTCACACATTGCTTCTAGTACAGCAATTTCTGCAAATAAAAACATATGGTATGTTCTCATTCACCTTATTTACTGGATCTAGTACAAGTGACTTCTGGCTCTTCCTCAAAGTCAAAATGACCAAGAAAGGTCAATGTTTTGAATCTATTTAGGACATCCAGATAGCTATGACAGCACAACTAAAATTACTCATAAAAAGACTTTGAGAATTGCTTCAGAAAGTGGCAAGAATGATATAATAAGTGTGTTTGAAGCCAAGGGGAGTATTTTGAAGGAGATTAATCATAATGTGTCTTTCACTGTAACAACTTTTTAAAATTTAAATATTCATCATATCTTTTGATCATACCTTATAGTAAAAACTGTGGTCACTGGTATTGACCACTTATTACTTCTCTTACCATACCTCCACCCATATGCCTTATTCCCAGCCACATTGAACTACAGTTGTCCAACATGGCACTGTCCAATAAAAATTGAAATTATACATATATAATTTATAATTTTCCAGTAGCCACATTAAAAAGGGTGAAAAGAAACAAGGAAAATTAATTAACATACTTAAATCTACTACACCTAAAATATTAGTAACCAATATAAAATATATAATGAGAAAAATCTTTGGAATCAGGTGTGTTTTACACTTATAGCATGTCTTAATGCAGATCCTAAGTTGTATCAGAAATACTTGATCTGTATTTAGATTTCAAAAAAATTACAGTTGAAAAAGTATATTCACATATCCAGTTTTGTTCCAAATATACTTAAAAGTTTTCCCAGAAACTGCAGTTTTTAAAAACTTTAATAAAAATTAAACAAAAATATTTCCTTCCTCAGTCATACTAGGCACATTTCAAGTGATCCATAACTCCATGTGGCTAATGGCTGCCATATTGGACTCAACAGCTCTAATATAGTGCTTCATGGCATTATCTTCTTTTACATTATTCCTTCTCAGTAGTATGTTTTTCTTATTATCCCATCCCCTAGCCCCAAGGTTCAACTGAGGTGTCATCTTCTCCTTAGAGTCTTAATTTCTCCCTCTCCCCCTTCCCGGGTAGAATTGGATCCTCCCTTCACCTCTTCCTTCTGAGCCCCCATACTTAATCTTTTAACACATTACATGTAATACTTTAACACATGTATTTATGTGTCTTTCTCCCTCTTCTAGACAGAAAAGAGAATGCCTTATTATTTTTTGAATCCTCATTATCTAACACAAGGCTGGAACCTACGTGTAGTCAGTAAATTTTTGTTTAA
Source organism: Pedetes capensis (assembly GCA_007922755.1). Taxonomy (NCBI): domain Eukaryota; kingdom Metazoa; phylum Chordata; class Mammalia; order Rodentia; family Pedetidae; genus Pedetes; species Pedetes capensis. The sequence continues at coordinate 10,773 of VMDO01017558.1, read as the reverse complement.
AGCAGGAAGGATGGTAATTTCGATGAGGGAATAAAAAATACTCAAGAGAGCTATTTAGAAAATAGTAAGTTGGAAATGGAATCTAAATATTGATTTGAATAGTATGAATATGACATGATCCACTGCTCTTGCATTCATTTATTCATTTCATTGACTCATATATGTAAGATATAAAGGAGAATATGACATAATCCATGCTGATAAATAGTTATCATCAGGATAGACACTTGTGCTCAATCAGACACAAATATATGCACAAAAGCTATGGATGCATTGCTACCATGTCAGCCCACAAAGTATTGTTTGCTTCTTAGTGAGAGAGAATTCTAAAGTTTAATAGGATCATAGAGGTTTATCTAGTTAACCCCATGTTCAACCCATGAATTCTCTCTCAGCTTGGAAGCAGCTTTTCTACTTCCACATTTTAGGGAATGAGTAACCCATCCTCCATAGGACAACGCTCATTGCCGGAAAGTTTGACATCTGCTTCCCCACAGTGAATGTTTTTTAAATGCCCGCATTCAATAGATCACAATATTTTGTGAAATCCTTGGTGGGCACCCCAATAGAATGTAAGATAGAACAGGTGTTTTTATCTGTTATTCAGTGATATATATCCAGAGTCTAGAATAGTGATTGGTAAGCAACAGATAATAGTATTTGTTAAATGAATGAACCTACTTAAGCAGGACGTTACTTCATTCAGGTGAAATAACTAGGTGTAACTTCAATTCAGTTTTTTTATTTGTGAATTTACTCCTTTTGTGGAATATTACTACTTTCTTTCTTTCTTTTCTTTATTTATTTATAAATGTTTGTGGAGTACAGAGTAATAAGAGTTTTTACTATATCCATTATGCAACTATCATATCACTTTTGCTTACATACTCATCAATTTACATATTTTACAAAACCCTGTTTCCCATGTACTCATATAGTTGCATCATATATTTTGATATTTTTCTCCCCCTTCTCCCCCTTACTTCCCCTCCCCTCCCCCTTCCCCAACCTCCTTTACCCCCCACTGATCCCCTACCCCCTTCTTTCAACTTTGCTTATATTTTCCCTTCTTAGATAATGATTATTGCTCATTTTTATATACCTACATATGTATAGATATTTTTCTTCATTTAAGTTAGATTTAGCTCCCACATATGAGTGAGAGTATATGGTATTTCTCTTTTTGGGACTAGGTTAGATCACTTAAGATGATGTTCTCCAATCCATCCATTTTGGTGCAAATGACATAATTTCACTCTTCTTTATTGCTGAGTAATATTCCACCATATATATATATATATCAGACTTTTTTTTATTTATTCCTCTGCTGATGGATATCTTAGTTGATTCCATACCCTTGCAACTGTGAAGTGTGCTACATTAAATATGGAAGTGTAGGTGTCCCTGTAGTATGATGACTTATCTTCCTTTGGTATATTCCTGAGAATGGTATAGCTGGGACATATGGCAGTTCTATTCTTAGTTTTCTAAGGTGTCTCCATGTTGATTTACAAAGTGACTGAAGTAATTTACAGTACTACCAGCAGTATAAAAGTGTTCCTTTTTCTCCCCATCTTCACCAGCATTTGTTATTTGTTTTGTGGGATAGAATCTCGCTGTTGTTTTGATTTGCATTTCCCTAATGGCTAGGATATTGAGCATTTTTCCATGTGTTTTTTGGCCCTTTGTACTTCTTCATTTGACAACTGTCTATTCAGTTCCATTGTTCATTTATTTATTGAGTTATTTGTTGTCTTAGTGTTTGATTTCTTCAGTTCTTTGTATATTCTAGAAATTAGTCTTCTGTCAGATGTGTGGGATGCAAAAACTTTCTCTCATTCTGTGGACTCTCCCTTTACTCTGTTAATTGTTTCCTTTGCTGTACAGAATCTTTATGGCTTTGTGTAATCTCATTTGTCAATTCTTAGTGCCATTTCCTGGGCAACTGGAGTCTTGTTAAGCAAATACTTGCCTATGACTATGTGTTGGAGTGCATTTCCTATCTTTTCTTGTAGTAGTTTTAAGGTTTCTAGTTTAATGTTGAGGTCTCTGATCCATTTCAAGTTGACTGTCATACAGATTGAGAGATATGGGTCTATTTTTCAGTCTTCTGCTTGTGGATATCTAGCTATCTTTTCTCCATTGATGTCTTTAGTTCCTTTGTCAAAAATCAGGTGGCTGTAGTTGCATGAGTGTATCTTTGGGTCATCAGTTCTGTTCCATTGATCCTCAAGCCTATTTTTGTGCCAGTACCAAGCTATTTTGCCACTATTGCCCAGTAGTATAGTTTGAAGTCAGGTATTCTGATCCATCCTGCACTGTTTTTGTTGCTAATGGATGGAATTGGATTGTTTTGGCTGTATGCAGCCATTTGTGCTTCCATATGAATTTTAGGATTGTTTTTTTCTATTTTTGCAAAGTCTGTCATTGGAATTTTGGTGGAATTGTATTAAATCTGTAAATTGCTTTTGGTAGTATAGCCATTTTCACACTATTAATTCTCCTGATCCATGAGCCAGGGAGGTCTGCATCTTCAAGTATCTTCTACAATTTCTTTCTTTAATGTTTTGATGTTTTCCTTGTAGAGGTCTTTAGGATCTTTGGTTAGGTTGACTCCTAAATATTTAAATTTTTAGTGTACTATTGTCAATTGGATTGTTTTCTTGATTTCTTTCTCTTCCTGTTTACTATTGGTGTAAAGGAAAGCTACTGATTTTTTAGTGTTAATTTTGTATCCTTGTACTTTTCTGAAGAAGGTAATTAGCTTTAAGAGTCTTCTAGTGGAGACTTGGAGGAGGGAAAAAAGATGACGGACAGATAACACACACCTTCTGACCCAGAGCAAAAAGAAACCTTTTTTAATCAATAGTTTAGAACACACGTTGACTAGATAGACACAGTAATAATTTAAAGACAGCAGAAAGAAACAGATGAACAACGAGATTGCATATCAAAGTCCAGAAGATCTACACAAAAAGCAGCAGCTGAGTTGCCATTTCGCAGACAGCAGATCACCAAAACTCAGAGAAGAATCCATGCACACATCCACGGGTACCTGGATCCTACACGGAGTACACCCTTGGCACCACATCAACACCCTGCTGACAGGACACAGACTGCAAGCTCCACAGAGAAGATCTGGTGAGTTACCCTGAAGTGGCGGGAAGAGCAGCCATCTCTAAGCAGTGCCCACGGTGCAGAAGGCGTCTCTAAGATGGTGTAGGATCCTCGTGCAGGAGTACAGGCCCCAGATCCACCAGAGGTGATACGTTATCATCCCATCCATCCCAACGGGGGTGCGGGGAGTGAACGAAGTAGGGGCTGGGGAACGTGAGCCGGCGGAGTGCGCCCAGAGCCTCAGCACAGCTCCCTCTCTCCTGTTGTGGCAGGGCAGTTGCACGGCATGACTTTCACAGACACATGGGCCCACAGGCACTCAGACCCCAGCTCCACTGGAGGCGATTCAATATCATCTCACTGCACTATGGAGTCGGGTAGGGTCTGCAGAAGCAACTGAGTCCCACACTGACAGAGTGCAACTGCGGTCCTACAAGGAGTGCAGCGGTGTACTTTGTCCCAGGGCAGTTTCTCACGCAACTGCCACATGGCCAGACAGGCTGCAGATTCACTGGGGGTAGTCAGATATCATCCCACCCGCTACAGGGTAGGAGTGGTGAGACCGCAACAGGATTTGGAACATGCAAGTGGATACAGAGTCAGGCATTAAAGACCTAACTATTGCAGCCCTATTCCCCCCGCCATAGGCTTTGGGATGGTGAACTCCGATTTGGGAAATCAGTGGCCCGAACTCCATGTGGCAGGTAAAATTCCTGGAAGGCCACCACAAGTTCCAGTGCCTCTCTGACAATACAACAGGGACGGAATATTTTGCAGGGCAGCCTCTGAAGGCACCCAGTGCCCTGCTTCAACCCGGAGGATCACGTGGCTACCTGCCATATCCACTCAGCACAGGGAAGCTGCACAGAAGCCCTGCCCCCTAAGTCAGCCTGCTCCTAACAACAACAAAAGAAACTGGCAGGGAAAAGCCCCTTTCCTGCAGCAAAGTCAGCAGCCTGAAGGAAGAAAGACAGGCCCTTCTTAGAAAATTTAAGTATGCTGTGGATAGTGCGAAAACCACTGGCAGCCTGCGTTCTGCAGTGTTCACTTCCTCCTTATTGTCTTCATAGTTCAGATAAGTCTTGTGAGAGTATACAGGTGTTTTCTTGTGTGTGGGGGGGTTTGTTATTGTTGTTGTTTTGGTGTGGGAGTATGTGTATGTGGATGTTTTTTGTTTGTTCTTCTTTTCCTTCTCTTTTTCTTATTCTATATATGTGTTTTTGTTTTAGTTGATTATCTTATCTTTAAATTTTAACTTTAATTTTAATTTTGACTTTAATTTCTATTAGTCTCTGTTCTCTCTCTCCTCTCTCTCCCTCTTCACTCCCATATCCTTCCCCTTCTCATCCCCCAGTACAGGAACAGAATCTGTGGCCTCCCTATCCCCCAGCCCCATTGGAATAGTGAACTGGAGAATGGGAAACTGAGGAGTAGAGAGTCCAGGATGCAGAAAAGAGTGCCACAAGCTGATGGTCCACTGAACCTAGGAAATCTGATTAAAAACTAAGCCCGTTAAGAGTAAAGTAGGGCTGGTGAACTAGAGTAAGAGCCCTACAAACTAGGCAACCAAGGAATCACATTGTACTCAGTAGACATACAAGTATCTGGGATCTCAGGGATTAGAGGAAATCTGAACGGGACAGAAGTGAATTGAGAGTCTGTAACAGATCCTTGTCTAGGGTTCTGAAGATGTAAAATACAGGGCTGAGGAGCAAAAATAAATTGGCAGAGATTCATCACCACACAATTTCAAAGGAATAACAGAGGGAGAAGTTCTGCACACTTGGGAGAGACAAAACCTATTTCCCGGACCACGTTATAGGCAAACAAAGTCATAAACCTACAAGAAACACAAAGGGACAGGCTGGATGTGAAGACTCCACAGATCAACCCCCCCCCCAACAAATTCCTCCAATGAATCTCAACTCCTAGAGATCTCTGAATTGGAATTCAGAGTTATGGTTATTAATATGCTAAGAGAAATCAAAATGAATACCACCAGCACCCTTGAAACCCTTGAAAAGAAGGTCTGTTCTCTCCTCCAGCTAGAAATGATTAGGAAAAATCAAGTGACAATTCTTGACATGCAAACTAAACTAAATGAATTAAACTCTGCAAAAGAATCTTTGTCATTGAGACTGGATGAAGCTGAGCTACAAATTTCAGACTCTGAGAACTCAATCCAAGAAATTAAATACATACAGTCAGAAATGGAAACAATGATGAAGGAATTTTAAAAAGATTTCCAAGAAATCCCAGAATGAAAAAACAAAACTTAAGAATTCAGGGTGTCCCTGAAGAAGAGGAAAGGTCCATCAGAGGACTAGAAATCTAGTCTATGATATCCTCAAGGAAAACTTTCCAGAGATAATCCAGGATCTGGATATATACACAACAGAAACATTCAGGACCCCACCCAGAGTAGACCAAAATAGATCATCCCCAAGACATATCAGAGCTTGAATGCTTTCATTAGAAACCAGAGAAGCTATCCTGAAAGCAGGAAGGCAGAAATCTCAGATGACTTTTAAAGAGAAACCCATTAAAATTACTGCAGATTTCTCCATATCAACACTGAAAGCTAGAAGGGCTTGGACACAGGTAAGTCATGTCCTAAGAAAGAACAACTTCCAACCAAGAATACAATATCCAGCAAAATTATCTTTGAAAATGGATGAGGAGTATAAGACATTCTATAATATTGACACATTCAAACGATTTGCCACCACCAACCCAGCTCTACAGAGGATTGTAAATCATTTACCACTTCTAGGAGAGATAAGACAACCCTATATAGATAACCAAAGACTTGGTTAGCTGAGATGAGTGCAATCCAAGAAAGTAACAAAACAACCATGATTCATAAACCAGTAACATGTACTGATTGGATGCATAATAATAGATACTACTCAATAATCACTATTAATGGAAATGGTTTTAACTCACCAATTAAGAGATAGAGACTGGCTAATTTGGATGAAAAAACATAAACCTTCAATATGTAGTATTCAAGAAACCCATCTAACTCACAAAGACTGCAATAGACTGAGAATTAAGGGCTGGAAAACAATATACCAAGTGGGGGGGAATAAATAAAAGCAGGTGTTGCAATTCTAATATCAGATAGATTAACTTTCAATCCAAAACTAATTAGAAGAGACAAAGAAGGACACTACATATTAGTAAAAGGAACACTTAATCAGGAACCAATAGTGCTTCTAAATATTTACGCCCCAAATACTGGGTTGTTGTTGTTAGGTGCTGTTGAGTCGGTATCTGACTCATAGCGTCCCTTATAGGGTTTTCAATGGCTGGCTGTTTCAAGATTACCTTGGGAGTGGATTGCCAGGTCCTTCTCCCATTTTTGTGGTGCTGGGAATCGAACTCGGGACTTCAGAGACTGTAGCACAGTGTTCTACCAACTGAGCTAAATCCCAGCCCCAAATACCAGGGATCCTAGCTTTATAAGACAAACTTTATGGAACATAAAAAAACTTTATTGGACCAGACACAATAATTATGGAAGACTTCAATACCCCACTTTCACCAAGAGGCAGGTCATCAAAACAGAAAATCAACAGAGAAACAATGAATCTAATCTCCACACTAATTGGATCTCACAGATATATGCAGAATATTTCATCCACACAATGGGAAATACACATTCTTGTCAGCTTGACACGGAATGTTTTCTAAGATAGATCATATGCTAGTCCATAAGAATTCCCTCAACAAATACGAAAAAGTAGAAATTATCCCCTGTTCCTTATCAATTCACAATGGAATAAAATTGGAGCTCAAGAGCAAGAATAATTCTAGAAATTTTACAAACTCATGGCTACTAATTAATACACTGCTAAATGACCAATGGGTTGTTTATGAAATCAAAATGGAATTTAAAAAATTCCTGCAATCAAATGATGATGAAAACACATCCTACTAAAACACATGGGATGCAGCAAAGGCAGTTTAAGAGAGACGTTTATAGCATTAAGTGCCTTCATCAATAAGGTAGAGAAGAGCCAAATAAATGACCTAATGACACACCTTAAGACACTAGAAATTCAACAACAAATCAATCCTAAAAGGAGTATCCAAAAAGAAATTACAAAAATAAGGGGAGAAATATCTCCATTAGAATCTAAAAAGATAATTCAAAAAATTAATAAGACTAAGAGCTGGTTCTTTGAAAAGATTAATAAAATAGACACTCCTCTGGCCAATCTCATAAAAAAAAAAGGAAAAACTAACATAGTAAAGATTAGGAGGGAAATTGGGCCTATAACCACCAACTACAATGAAATACAGAAAATCATTAGAGATTACTATGAGAGATTGTATTCCCCAAAATACAAAAATACAGAAGAAATAGATAAATTTATTAACACATATGACTTACCAAAACTAACCCCAGAAGACATAAGTAACCTAAACAAGCCCATTACATATACTGAAAGAGAAAAGATAATTAAAAAGTCTCCCAACAAAGAAGTCTCCCAGGACAAAATTTTACCAAACTTTCAAAAAAGATATAATACCTATCTTCCTCAAATTATTCCAAGAAGTAGAAAAGCAGGGAACACTCCCAAATTCATTCTATGGAGCTACCATCACCCTGATACATAAACCAGGAAAAGATACGTCTAAGATAGAGAATTATAGACCCATTCCCCTTATGAATACAGATGCAAAAATCCTTAACAAAATCCTGGCAAATTGAATCCAGCAACATATTAAAAAGATTATTTACCATGACCAAGTGGGATTTATACCACAGATGCAAGGCTGGTTTAACATACAGAAATCAATTAATGTAATCCAGCATATCCAGAAACTGGCAAACAAAAAACACATGATCATTTCAATTGATACTAAAAAGGCCTTTGACAAAGTGCAACACTTTTTCATAATAAAAACCCTGGAGAAGATAGATAGAACAGGCAAATGCCTTAACATCATAAAAGTCATCTATGACAGACCTACAGCCAACATTATATTAAATGGAAAAAAACTGAAACCATTTCCTCTTAGATCTGGAACAAGGTAACGATGTCCATGCTCTCCTATTATATTTAACATAGTAATTGAAGTCCTCGCCAGGACAATCAGACAAGAGAAAGAAATCAAAGGGATACAGATTGGCAATGAAGAGGTCAAACTATCCTTATTTGCAGATGACATGATATTATACTAAAAGACCCCAAAACCTCATCCAGAAAACTTTTAGATCTAATCAACTCCTTCAGTAAAGTGGCAGTATATAAAATCAACACACAAAAATCAGTAGGTTCTCTTTACATCAGCTGTAACTAAGAGGAGAAGGAAATTACAGATAAAGTACCTTTCATGATAGCTATACATTGGACAAAGGTCTAATTAGTAGAATTTATAAAGAACATGAGAAAAAAATACCCAAGAAAACAAATAATCCAATGCACAAATGGGCAAAGGAGCTGAACAGACAGATTTCAAGTGAAGAGGCCTGTAAACCCATGAAACACATGAAAAAATGCTCAATATCCCTAGCCATTAGGGAAATGCAAATTAAAACAACTCTGAGATTCCACCTTACACCAGTAAGAATGACCAAGATCAATAAAACAAATAACAAATGCTGGCAAGGTTGCAGAGAAAAGGGAACCCTCTTACACTGCTGTGGAACTGTAAATTAGTCCAACCACTTTGGAAATCAATATGGAGGTATCTTAAAAAACTAAAAATAGATCTACCATATGACCCAGCTATAAAACTATTGAGAATTTACCCAAAGGGAGATGTGTCATCATACCACAGAGACAACTGCATCTCCATGTTCAATGCAGCACTTTTCACAATAGCAGGTATATGGAATCAACCAAAGTGCCCATCAATAGAAGAATAGATAAAAAAAAAAACCTATGGTGCATATACACAATGGAATACTACTCAGCAATCAAAAAAATGAAATAATTCCATTTGCAGCAAAACGGATGGAATTGGAGAAAATTATTTTAAGTGAATGAACACAAGCTCAGAAAGAGAAACACCACATGTTCTCATTTATATGTGGGAGCTGAATCAAAATTATAAGAAGGAAAAAATCCTATGCGGAGGTCAGAACATAATAAAAAAAAGTTTTAAAGCTAAAGTTGACCTAGTGGAGAAGGGACAATTTGGGGAATGCAAAAGAAAGAGGGAGGGATCTAGCAAAAGGAGGAAATCCTGGGAGAGGAGAGTGGGGAGAGGAGGAACAAGGAGGAGTGAGGAATGGGGGAGGGGATGACTCCAGGGTGAACAGCCCTACTTTTATAGTCCTGGAAATAATTATAATAATACCAATAATACCAAAGTATGGTAATAATATGGATGGGCTAGAAAATTCATGTAATAGTACTTATAATGTAAAATTTTCACTTCAGAAAATGTTTTGATCTTAAACATAATTGGGACCCAAGGATATATAGAAAAATATTACCATAAAAATACAAGCAAATGAAAGAGAAGTCTTTGGTGAGGGGTGGGGTGGGGGGAAGAAGTGTACAAGAGGGTAAGGGGGAACTTATCTGTGTAATGTACAACAAAATGCATATATGGAAATCTAACAATGAAATGCATGTCAGAATGAATCACATAAAGATGTACATTAAAAATTTCTAATAAAAAAAGTCTTCTAGTGGAATTTTTGGGGTCCTTTATATAGGGGATCATGTCTCCAAATAAGGATAATTTACCCTCATCTTTCCCTATCTGTATTCCTTTAATTTCTTTCGTGAGTGCTCTGGCTAGGACTTAAATCACAATATTGAAGAAGAGAGGAAGAGAGTGGACATCCATGTCTTATTCCTAATCTTAGTTAGAATAGTTTCAGTTTCTCCCCATTTAATATAACATTGACTATAGGCTTGTCATAAATGGCCTTTATGATTTTGAGATATGTTCCTACTGTGCCCAGTTTCTTCAGGACTTTCATCACGAAAGGATATTTCACTTTGACAAGTTCCTTCTCAGAATCAGTTGAGATGATCATGTGATTTCTATTTGCAAGTCTCTTGGTGTGTTGAATTACATTAATTGGTTTTTGTATGTGAATATGAATGGGTTTTTGTATGTGAAATGAAGCCCACCTGATCGTGATGTATGATCTTTTTTATGTGTTGCTGAATTCAGTTTGCTGGAATTTTATGGAGGATTTTTTTCATCACTGTTCATCAGGGCAATTGGTCTATAGTTCTCTTTCTTTGAAGAGTCCTTATCTGGTTTCGGTATGAAGGTAATACTGGCTTTGTAGAATGAGTTTGGAAGTATCCTTTCCTTTTCTAGTTTATGAAATAATTTGAGGATAATAGGTATTAATTCTTTAAAAGTTTGATAGAATTCAGCTGTGAATCTGTCGGGACTTGGGCTTTTCTTTGTTGGGAGGTTTTTTATTACTATTTCTTATTTGGTGAATATAATGTTGTTGTTGTTAGGTGCTGTCAAGTCGGTATCCGACTCATAGCGACCCTCTGTACAACAGGGGAAACACTATTGTCAGTGCTTCTCTGATGTTCATAGGGTTTTCAATGGCAGATTGATTTTTGGGAGGGGGTTGCCAGGTCCTTCTCCCAAGCCTACAGCTTCTGGTGTTCCCAGGTGGTCTCCCATCCAGGTACTAACCAGGCCCGACCCTGCTTAGCT